>JAYRBW010041260.1:0-11657 GCA_036023295.1 Invenusta paracnida
GAATGTAATAAAGTTTTACAGATAGCATGTATGTAGAATAATATGCATGTATTCAATAACCTTTAAAAACTATAGCACGACTTAACTGATTAGCTCGATTAGAAAATGCACCTTTCTTTTTTCCATAAACAGTTTTGAAACTAATCCTAACCTTGCAGACGAATATTTTTCGCAGATAGCCTTGATCAAATCTGGAATGTGAGGATCTAAGAATGAGCTGTCATGACCAAAAATGTCACTAAAAATATAAGCACGTCTGCCATGCAGGCATTTGTGACATCAATTTTCATTTTAATTGAAAAATTCTTGTTTGTTGGATAAACATTGATAAACACTTATCAATTTCACCTTTAGACTTTTCTAACTCCAGTCTTATAAAACGATCACAGAAATGAATAATCCTGTAGACACTTCTTGGAGGATGTAATAGACCACCACGTATTTTTTTAAAAGTTAAGCGTGCAAGATTTAGATTAAAAGGAACATCACTGAATAAACTGTCCATGCAAATCTGACAACTAACATGTTTGCCTACTGCACGAGCAGCCCAACCTGACATGTAGTAAAGAATATTACCGTGGTACTCTGTTGGCCATACGTTTTGCAACTCTTGTAAAAGCAGTCCATCCTTTTCTTTCTCTGCATCAAGATCTATACCATCATGATCCAAGCTGCTACATTCAGGTGGCATATCGCTAAAAGTTAGTAGATGTTGTCGGTGCGTTAGTAGTAATAGAATATTGTCTCACTTTTGGCTTTTGTCGAGAAGGTTTAATCGTTAGAAATGATCCTGCCGGTATGGGATATTCTTCAGAAGGAGCACCATTGATAAAGTGTTTGTTGTATATAAAAAAGTCGAATTTAATATCATTTAAATCAGAAAATCCTTCAATTTTACAGGCACTTATCCATTTTTCGCCGTGAACATTGTGAACATAGTGAACATAAAGGTGCATTTTCTAATCGAGCTAATCAGTTAAGTCGTGCTATAGTTTTTAAAGGTTATTGAATACATGCATATTCTACACACATGCTTATCCGTAAAACCATGTTACATTCTACCTATACATGCCATACTACCTATTTATATATACTTATACCTATTTATTTTGAATAAAATCTTGAAAACACATTTAAAAATAACGAATTTTATTGCATAAAGTAATTATTTTTAGCTTTAAATATAAACTGGGAATTAATAATAAAATAGAAAACTGATATTTTTAACTCTAATGAACAAATATTCGTTATAGTACTATATACATATCAACAACAAACAACAGCTGTTTTGTATTGCAACACATGCAATGTTTGTACCGCTTTCATTATCGATTAAATTACTTCCCACGGCTTTTTAGCATTGTGTGCGCAGTCCTTTTATTGTTTGTCGTTGTTTTTATCCCAGTGTTTGTTTATTTCACGAGTTGTGAAGATTGAATTTTGATATCTGTTTGACCCAGATATAGTGGTCTTTAACATACCTAATCGATGACCTACATATTTACTTTACTACAAAGCTCAAACAATGTTATGAAGCTTTGTTTCTCAAACCTGCAGGTATATTAACATAAAGTACAAAGGTCGCAGCGAAATACTGTAAACTATTAATGGTAGTCTACAACGTAATGTTATTTAATCTAGGTAGATTGGCTGAGTTGGATGATTTATTATAACAATTTTATGACAACGTTTGTTGACTCTGCAATTTTATTAAAGAGTTAACTTTGAAAACGGTATAGTCAGCTATTTAGATTGGTTATTGGCTTAATTGATATGTGATTTGATTTTACTTTGCTTTGCTTTGAGGAAGTATGCTAATACGAACAACCTCTCTACTAATATTTCAGGCAAAAATCCGAAAGGTTAATAATTTGTCTTTTTCAATATTATTTGCCAGTTTATTTATTTTTAAAGCGATTTGGCTTGTTGAATACCAAATAAAATAAAGAATGTTTTAATTATTTTGTAGCAAGCATGCGATGTAACGCGAAGGACCATTCTACGAAGCTCTCTGCCAAATATAAACCTTGAGTTCCCGGTTAATAATTTAGGAGAATATTTACTCGGTAATGTGGAAAATTACAAAAATCATCCGGCACTGGTAAGGATTCAATTTGTATTTTATCGTTTTAAGCTGTTCAGTTTAAGCTGGTCAAGGTTAAAGATATATAGATATTAAAAAAAAATTATCATCTAATAAATATAACTTCAGTTGCCAAATGAATGATCCAAAATAACCTACAAATCAAATTGTAAATATTGATTGTTCTAATAATTTCAATCTCGTTTACAGTAAAAAACAAATCTGTATTTTATTATGTAAATAATGTATTCATCGGACTACTAATGTTTTAGTATAGACCCTTGCATACCTACATATATTGGAAATTTATTTAAAAGTACCTAGTGTTATTCTCCCCTATGTAAGTATTAAAAATAAAATTTATCTACGAGTATAGTCTCAAACATAACTTTCATCAAATTGTTGGATCGATTTTTTTATTAACAAACAATTACAACATACTGTAACGTAATGTTTTTATTTCTACTGGATTATGAAAAGAAATAACAGAATTTCAAAGGCCTAGCTTCATTTACATATATTTACTTCTCCTTAATTGCGAAATGAAATATCTGATATTAATTAAATCTATCAATATATACTATAATATAGTAGATAGGTATATATCGGGTTTGTATTATATGATCAACATTTCGTCATAAAATTTAGCTACATTTCTAAAGTTTTATCATAGTAAAATATATATGTTATTAAAAGGTTTTCTTGTCATTTCTAAATTACAGAATAAAGTATTTAGAGAAAACACTTTATTGTGTCTATTCTACTACAAATGAATTGAAAGACTCATGATATTTTTTTTTTCTTTACATAGTAGATATTTATATTATAAATAGTTTTTCAACTGAAATTACCGGAAATGCCTTAAATATTGATATATACATATCATATAGATACTATAATTGTATTTTATAAGCCCCTCCTTCTATTTTCTTAAAATCTGTGTGTTACAAAATGTTCTATTAAATCGCTATTTTATAAAAGTCCTTTAGTTTGATAAAATAAATGATATTATGCTTATATAAATTTTTTCAGGTTGATGGCATCAGCGGGGAGACCTACAAATATTCGGACGTCCTTCATCTCACCAAGAACGTCTGCAGCGCCATGAATAAACGGAAGATCGGTAAAGGAGATGTCGCCTGTATTTATCTGAAGAATTGTCCGGAATACGCAATCGCATTAACTGGTATCTTAGCAACCGGAGCCACTGTTACGTTTGGAAATCCAGTTTGTACAGCGAGTGGGTTTGTTAATTATTTATGAGATACTTTCAAATCCTTTTAACAGTTTCGATTTATTAAATTATTTTTTTAAGGGCTAATGTTATTTGTTACGTTATGTATATATTTCGTCATTTAATCAAAGAAACCATTTTATATTCAGCCTCTAACTCATGTGAATGTACATCTTTTATCTTTTTACATATTGTGTTAAGCTGTAACATTTCAGATTTTCTTTAAGAGTTATTTGAATTTAAGCATGATTGAAATTTGTACTTTCATATATAAATTGCCCTTATTAAGAACTTAATATTTTTAAAGTTTAATTTACGAACCAATTTGTAATGAAATTTTTATTTTTTTCCTAAATATATTATCTTTTCAAAATTTGATCATTTCAATTTGTAGATACTTTTATTTATTGATAACTAAGAAGCTAATTATTTTTAAAGTTATTATTGGTGTATTAAAAAGAAATTTTCTATAAAATCGATTATTTTGTTGGTTTCAGAGGAGCTTACGTATCAATTAAATAATTCCAAGGCCAAAGTAATCATTACAACAATGGACTTAATCGATAAAGCCAAAGAGTCCGCTTCTTCTTGTGAATCAGTCGAGGTATATTATTTTAAGTCCTTTTATACTATATACAACAATTAACACTAGATTTCATTTACAACTAATCATAAATATTGCAATCAGTATGTAACATATTAATTTCGAATAACTAAATGGTAAATATAAAATAACGCAACCATGAGCACGAGTACCTACTTACCTACTTTACATGTGTTTATATAATGTAATTCTAAAATATACATTAAACCATTTGAATGGATAATATTTGCATTCTAAATTAATTCATGAAGCTTTTATAACTACCTAAATTAACGACATATTTACTGTTATCTAGCTATTATACTTCTTTTGAAACATCTTTAAATACTACATAATATACGCATACTAACTATAAAAATCGAAAAGAGCAGCAAATTTCAAATTCAAAATGTATAAATTTTAGTTAGAAATGAACTATAAAATGAATAAAACTTATATTTTGCAATTTGTCTTTTTTATCATGAGCCAAATTTAGTGAAATCAAGAAAACAATATTTGAATTTTGTCCTAACTTTATATATTGTTCACACACTTCGTTTTCATGACATTAGGATGTCTACGTAGTGGGAGCTGGCGACTCCCACGGATGCCTCTCATTCGATCGAGAATGTCTCCAAGACAACGGCAGTGCAAGCAGCTATGGACAGATCGATATTGATCCTTACAAGGATGTTGCTCTGCTGCCCTACTCCAGTGGGACTACGGGACTTCCCAAAGGAGTCATGCTCACGCATCATAATGTCATGTCCAATGTTCAGCAAATCATGTGAGTGAGAATCTTTTAAGCGAAGAACAACTGCAATAAGCTTATTTTTCACAGTTATTATAAATATTTTATATTTTATAATATGACATAAAATGCTGCAGCTAGAAAAGGGTGCTAAGGGATTAAAATGTATCTAAATTAAATATTTGAGGTAGTTTAGGTGTTTTAGCCCACACCCTTCGTAGTGCCTTAAAATTGTTTTTGCAGCATACCTCCAATTTATTGCAAATATATCTTATTGGTGGTACCTATATGTTGCTATTGTATTTTACAGCATTACGAGGGGTGTGGGCTGCAGAAGAGACCCAACAAGGTCGAAAAAACCCGTTATTCAGCTCTCCCCGTTCTGCTATTGTAGTTTATAAATAGAGTATAAAATTATCAATTTTTATTTATACTTTTCATAATTAAGTATTTTTTAATTATATGTACATACTCTTATTGCTTCCATGTGCATTGCGTTGTAAAATTTTATCGATTGAAAATCATTGTATTTCAAAACAATTATAATTTAAATTAGTATCCAAAAGATAGTACCTATTGCTTATTTTTATTAAATTTATTTTAAGAATAGATAATCATCTATATACATACATATATTCAATTTTGACATACGTAAATTATACGTAAGTTGACTATAACATAATTTACTGCATACTATGTGTCTAAAACTGTTTTACTACATATAATAACTGTTTTACTACTGTTTCACTGCTATCGATCAATTTTTGAAAATTATTTTGTAAAAACTTTTAGGTCTCTCGATAGTACCTATATAGTATTAAACTCTTTATGTAGAATCGATAGATATGAAAATTGATGGGTCTCAGTTGAGTTATTAAAATTTAGTTTAAAATTATTACTTTAGTTATTAAATCTCTATCGTCTAAACCATAAAGATTACTTAATTAAAACAAACTAGATGTCATTTTAAAACAAACAGGATTTATCTAATATAAATAGAAATGTACATCATATTCAAAATCATAAAAATCATAAAAATCATGCTTAAATAGCAAACAATAACAAAAATAAACGCTTTAAATATAAAATGGATGTGGATAAATACATTTTTATAAATAAAATAGACGTGGAATGAGTATATAAAAACGGAGATAACATACAAAAATACAATATGCTGAGGCTCAAACAATAGAGTAAAACTATAAAGTAATAAAACATAGAGTTTTGACTCTTAATGATTTCATATGCATCGCATTGTACATTTTTGTCGTTAGAAAATCGTTGTATTTTAATAAAGTTTGAATAAATGGGTATAAGAAATAAGTAGTATGTTCTTTTTATAATTGTTGAATTAATTATCGAGATTTATATAATTGTGCATGTCACACAAATTTATAAAATATCGTTAGCTACATTTGTATCTAAAATTTGTATACACATGTATACACACTTGCAATTTAAGAGAACTTGTATTTAAAGTATATTAATTTACAAAGTCTAGGGTAAGAAAATAATTGCAACTATCTATAAATACTCTATGAGTAAAATTAACCAACACGCTTTACTTATATTGACTTCTTATAGTAGATATGTATTTAAACAAGATGTATAAAAACGTATTATCAAAAAACATTAACTTGTATAGCATGTAGTTAGGTACACAAGGGGGTATAATATATGAACAAAAATACATCATACTCTAAAACAATCAAATTTACCATTAGAAAACGAGTTACCTTCAATAAATGACGTATAACTATTTTTAAACAAATTGTAGGTATATAAAACGTATTTATGAACAACATAGACTTAGAATATGTATATATATGTAAGTTATTTAAGTTTATCTATTTCTATGGTCAAAACAATGTAAAAATTAAACACTATTAAGTTATTCATTAATTCAGTGAATATGACAATTATTATAAAATTTTCCAACAGACTTTATTCTTTAATTTTTCTAAAGACATGTTGAATACGAATATATTGATTTTCCTAACATTGTATTGCATTAATTCCAAATCTATGCTTTACATATACCGACATGTACAAGTGTACTACAATAAATTTCTCCATAAACATTCGATAAAAAATCAACATATTTAGCACACATAACCAGATATGAAATGATTGTTCCCTAATTTTAGATCCTCAAAGGAGGTACATGCGGGTGAAGATGTCTTCCTACTATCTCTACCGATCTTTCATATCTATGGAATGGTGGTTATTCTTTCGGTCGGACTTTTCAAGGGATGCAAAATTGTCACATTACCTAAATTTGAACCCCAAACTTATTTGAATGCGATAAGCAAACACAAGGTTTGTTGAATAAATTATCAATATCAAAATAATTATTACATTTAATTTTCAATGCAGAAATATATACAGTTAAGCATTTAGCTTTTTTGTAGCCTATTTTACATTTTTAAACAAGAATAAAAATAAATTCATAAAAACAATGTTCATTAAAAGAAATATTTCTGTGCATTTTTCAATATATGCTATAATATTGTATGACAATTGATATTTATTCGTTTTAGTGTAAATTTTATTTACATGATATTTTTTACAGTTTAGTCCTTATTAGCACAAATAGTGCATTTGATAAAATAGAAACAGCAAAATATAACACATAAAATATAAAATGCTATATTCTTTAATGTCATGTTCACGAAAGATCACGGAATCAGTTTCAATGACAACATGAACTAAAGCTAGCGCATTGTATAGATATATGAAGTTCTACAGCAAACGATGTATTTTTACACTAACATTGCTTGTTACATTTTATCGCTATCGTGGTAATCCATTTGTCTACTTATGACGTATCTTCCTATATCACTTGTCTACCTATGATGTATATGCCTATATCACTTGTCTACCTTTGACGTATCTGTCTGTTTATGACGTATTTTCCTATATCACTTGTCTACTTACATATGACGTATCTGCCTATATCACTTGTCTACCTTTGACGTATATGTCTATATGACTTGTCTAACTATGACGTATCTACTATATAACTTGTCTATGTACCTTTGACGTATATGTCTATATGACTTCTACCTATGACGTATCTGCCTATATGATTTGTCTATTTATGACTATCTACTATATGACTCGTCTACCTATGACGTATCTACTATAAGACTCGTCTACCTATGACGTATCTACTATATGACTCTTCTAACTATGACGTATGGCTATATGACTTGTTACCTAAACCCTTTACACGAACTGCTCCCCTCTTTGCCCCACTATATCCGAAAGGTCTCGATGCTCCACTGTGTCCCACCTCAAGTTCTCTTCTTGCTCAACCACCCAGAAGTGGCCAACTATGACCTCTCCTCCATATCTCGGATGATGTGTGCTGCTGCCCCGCTAGATGCCCACATCCAGGACAACTGTCTCCAAATGTTCCGAAAATTTAATCCTGATTTTGACATTTTTCAAGGTTGGATAAAATTTAACAATCCGGTACAACCTGTACATTTATCGTGCTTGTATTCACTTTTAGTGCTCATATAGTGCGCGTTAAGATGTTTGCGATTGTTTTACTATTTTAAATTTCGGATCGTAATTATATTCAATGTTTTCTATTCATCGTGCTAGCTCTGATAATCGTACAACCTTCACTCTTAAATAAAATTACATATAACATAAATGTGCATATTTAAATAATATACAATGGAAATGCTTAACTATACCAATATTCAACCGAGCCTTCCTTGGTTTCAGGTTATGGATTAACAGAAACCTCTCCTTTGACTCACATTGCCCCTGTTCAGAGAGAGAGGAAACCTAATAAGGGGAACAGTATTGGCGTCTTAATTGCAAGCCAAATGGCAAAGGTAGCTATTCTATGCGCTCTTCATGAGTCTCTTTGTTTACTGCTTTATAAATGTTAAATTGTTTTTGTGTAAAGATTTATAAATGTAACTAATATACAAAAATATACTAACGGAAACAAATATTAGCCAAAACTGTATAAAGAAACATAATATTAAATGAATATAAATATAATGTATATTTGGAATCCTATAAAGAGGTGTTAACATTTTATTTTGAAATTCCATAAAATTAGATAGTTATTATTGTTAATTAATGTGTTATTATTGTGTGTTATTATTGCACATAACTTACTATTTATTTAACCTAATTTAAAACATTATGAAAAATTTCACTGCTACACTTATCGCTAGCGGAGATTATACCTGGGAAGCCTATATATGTAGTACTTCTTAATCACTTCGTGGACTATAAATCGATTGTAATTTATTACATTTACAAAGAGACAATAACGTTACTAATGACAATTCATGGTAAGGTCATTTCGTGCCATTGCAAAGAGATCTCCGATGATGTCTGTTCAGTGCGGTGACCTTAATTCTGTGAAATTCATTCCATCCAAATTTTCTTTAAGCATCTTTTGTAGGTTGAGGACTTCCCTTGTCGTGTTTTTTCAGAGGACTATAGGCCTTCCAAAATGTGAGTGTGTTGACAGGTTGGAGCTTCGGACGCAGTAGCCAAAGAAGCGAAGGTATTATTTGCGAATTGTGGTAGAGATTTTATTTAAATCAGTTATATAAATCAATATTCGTCAAATGTTCTGAGTAGTGAATATTTTCAGCTTTTCAAAGTATAGTCTGATGAAGCAGCCGTCATTCTTTTGGTTTGAGTATTTGATCATCCTTCAAGCTTCACAACCTTAGATCGTTGCCTTGAAAACTCGAATCTTTGTATTTACAGAGCATGACGATTTCTAAATTTGGCTAATTTTGTAGGCGACATTGAAGGCTAGGGCTATGCATACTTCTGTCTTTCAAACTTGACCTTATCCACTTGCTTAGATCTTTTAAATTGTCGACCTTGTTCTCATTATACCTTTTATGACATTCAAATTTAAATGGATGTTGTTGTCAGTTAATAATCCTAAATACTTGGTATTCTTTTGGTTTACTCTTTAAACCGGTTGAGAGAGTGGATTTCTCAACAGCTGTTGAAAGTTTTTGCGCGTTTTACATTCTGATGCTGAAGAGAGCGATATCATCTGCGAAGTCAATATCCATGATGTATCTGCTTGACTGAATCTCTTCTATATTTTGAACTTGCTGCCTTTCTTACTTCTGCTTCTGACTTGTGCATGATGTAGCCGACATCAATTACAAAAATGTAAGGTGCAAGTGTCTCCCTGCAATACGCTAGCGGGGATGTCGAAACGGTCACTGGGTTCGTCTGGAGTGATGACTTTTGCAGTAGTGTTATCCATAAGCAAAGCCATGATAAGATTGACTATTTTGTTGGGTATGATATAGATTAAAAGTATATTCTTCATTTCTGTGCGAAATACGATGTCAAAGACTTTGAAAAACTCTATGAATGCTATTACACAAGTATGGTTTTGTCTAACGTGGCATTTTTGTATATTTTTTCTAACAGCGAATATTCCTTTAAATAGTGGTACTTCGGCCAGAACTAAAGTCGTTTTGGTTAAGCCGTAATATACTGGACCGATGTGGGGGGGGGGTATTCTATTAAGCAAGATCCTTTTGTTGTTTTGCTGTAAAAAATAATGGCAATTTCCTGTACTGTTTGCTTTTCTAGCGTCCCCTTTTCTTGAAGATAGGTACAATCTGTGATGCTAGCAATTCTGTTGATGCGTTTTTATTTGCAAGTATCTCGTTTAGGATAGGTATGAGTGCTTATTGATATATATTTCTGGTAGTTTAAGCAGTTCTGCTATTACTTCGTCTATACCAGCTGATTTACCGATTATAAGCTTGATGGCCACTGATTTAATTTCCTTCGGAGTGAAGGGTTATAATTAGCAGTCAATGAACATCAGCCTCACCTTAATATTTTTATAAGACTAAAAATAAGAGATCTTTGAAAATGTTTCGTAAAGGTATTACATGATCATTAGGTGGATGCCATAAATAAATTTATGTCACATATCGCATATTATTATAAAGTTTGCAATATGGCATACAATATTAAAAACATAGTTATATAAATAAAACAATTAATACTTGTTTCATTATGCTGCATTTTTTTTCAAGGTAATATGTACAAAAACAGGCAATGAGGTTGGCTCTAATGAGGAAGGAGAACTGATACTTAAAGGTCCCAATATTATGCCTGGTTACCTAGGAAACATGGAGGCTACCGAAGATTGCATTCGAGACGGCTGGTTTCACACAGGCATGCCTAATATTCTTATGAAATATATTACACTGCATTATATTTTTTGCATAAAGTGAAGATGCTTTAGAATATAATACACTCCTGTTGACTGTATTTTGTTTTCAGGTGATATTGTAAAGTATGACGAAGACGGATATTTCTACATAGTGGACCGCATCAAAGAATTGGTTAAATACAAAGGACTACAAGTAATAATTAAACATTATATTCGATTTATAAATCACAAAAGATGTATCACATAAGAGATTCGTAAAAATATTAAAATATAATAAAACAAAAGCGATAGTTTTCATACTACAAAATGCCTTACCAAATCTATTCAAGCAGCTACATTGATAATAAATGAAATTAGTGCACAGAAAGTTATATTGTACGCTGTAAGCTACAAACAAAAAGATAATTAAAACTGTTTATTACACAATACATTCAGAAATACAATAACAGGGACGCAATAATCCAATATTATCACTGAAACTATATTACACAATTTTACCATTCGTGTAATAATTTTAATAATAATATTGGATTGTTATGTCACTGCTTGTATTTTTAACTTATTTTAATCGTTTATCGGATAGATCAATTATCTATACACTTAGGTACATGCAAACTATACGACATATAAGTGTAACTACTAATTAAAATATACTTATAATACAAATAAAAATATAAATGCAAGCCATCGTATATTTAATATAATATATTCCTAATTATTGGTGTCCTATTATTATTATTATTAGCCAAAAATGGCAAAAAGTGTGTTAGCTCATATCATAAAAGAATTGAAATAAGCGTAAAATGT
>JAYRBW010041271.1:0-11657 GCA_036023295.1 Invenusta paracnida
CCAATACCTACGATCTGATACGATTATTTGGATTCTGGAATGCATCTTACACTTTTTATTAAAATTCAGAATTTTATTGCTTTCATGATGTGTTGTGTACCTTTTTGTCGGCCTTCAGGCTTCACACGTGCAATGTGTGGCCTCTTTACTTAATTCCTCTATAAGTATAAACATAGACTATAATATGTTATTATATGTCATAGTATATATGTAAATAATTGCATGACCTTAAAAAAATTTCTAACACTTTTTTACCATCAGGAAATTACTGAATATGTTATGCCTGAAAAATGAAATCTAATAAGCAACAATATATTTAAAAAGTTAGTATCTAAACTTTTCTGATATCCTTTATCTCGCATACAACAATTGTCGAGCTAACAGCGTTTTACTCATTCCTATATATTTCTTATAATTATAATTTTTATATATTAATACAATTATAAATAATATTTTTAATAATTATATTCTAATATAATATTATGTATACATATATGCATACTGATAACTTACACCATAGTATTACAATATTCAAATTTGTCACATCTATTTAAATTATATTTGTGAGGTGAGGTGATGAAAGCTAGTCGAAGTTTTTTACCGCTACCATGATCAAAAACTGTATATGTGTAGTTTTTTGCTGTGTCCAAAGTAAGTCGCAGCCTATTGAAACATCTGAACCATGACCGAATCTGTGATTTTTAACCCGACTCAAAGTATAAATTTTTCAACTAAGGGTACCCTTTAGTTTTTTTCAAAGCAATTGGTATTTTAAAAGATTTGTGTAAAGTATGGAAGGAGTGTTATTTAATAATATCAGATTTAATAAAATATATAATAATATGCTAACTAGTGTGTTTACTTTATAAGACTATTTATTTACAATAGACTAAATCGACCATGGTCATTTAATAAATTGACCATGGCTGTTCGTTTTTTTGGTCAATTTATGTTGTCTAAGTATTTTTTGTCTAATGTTTGCTATTGAATTTTTTTAACTTTAAAATATTTCAAATAGATTGTCTGGCTGAACTGTTATTTAGTGAAAATGTTTTTTCTCGTCTTCTTACCTATATATCGGCCTTTTTTAGTCTTAGTGGATTTTATATTTTTCCATAATAAAAATAAGTTCATTATTTTTCTACTAACTGTTGTCCGGTATCGAAAAAGTAGTATTCTGCTAATTTCCAAAGTAATTACTTCATATAAAAAAATTATGTTAGAATTTGAATCTGCGACCAATATATAGAAATATTTTATAAGTTTATAAAAATGTATTCATTAAAAAGTAAAAAGTTGAAGTTCTATGTACCTTCCTTATACTCTACATATATGAAAATGTACATTGTGGATAACAATATTATATAAACCAATATGTATATCTACTATCAGAATAAAGATTACACAGGTTGATGATTCAATGAGTCACCGATAAGGTTTGGATAAGGGTTATCCGCTTTCGAGAATACGGCTGGTCACAGTATAATTAAATCAAATCGTTTATAGCTTAAACAGAAAAATGAGAACCTCAATCTTCCACCAATTGGTGTGTTATCAGCAGTTTGAAAATGCACAAAACTTCGTTTTCTGGAGAATGCCGTTCTTTATTATTGTGTGAGTATACAGTTGTTTAATGTCAGATTTTCACTAATGTATACCGATTTACAATTATAAAAAAAACTCCGAATATAACTAATATATATTTTTTGCAATTTACTAGTAAAAATTAGTATACATTGCTAGCGTTAAATACTACAAATCTGCACTCTTGAAAATAATACTTAATAAATATAATAATATTTGACCTTACATATAATTTAAGTTTCAATGTGTAAAAAATAAAAAATCCAACTTAATACAAGAATTTGCTCTTTTAAGAAATATAGGCACCTATATCACTTATAAACTATTTTTTATAAATATAAAACTTTTATTAACATCAGAATTTAAAATTAATTTAGTTTACAAATCATCATGAAATTAAATGTTGTATATACAGTAGATAATGAAAAATACATATTAAAGGTAATGTGTTAAATGACGATTAATCAATTTCATTAACCTTGGTAAATTAGCTTTATGATACAGCTCAATAGTGCTTTCATCATACTGCTAGAAAACCAAAGAAAACCAATTGGTATATGTATAAATATAATATATAGAATGCCATTTGAGAGACGATTGAATTTCTGCATTAGGGTATCAAAATGAAGTTTTTCCTGAAAATATATAAAAATATGGGAAGAAATATTAAAATGTATAATATATATGTAATAACATGCTAATATTAATATTCGTGAGAATCATTATACGATTTATGACATTTTCCATTACAGTTTAACATTTTCAAAATTCTGAAATCTATCTTGAGTAAAATAGTATTCTATTTAAATCGGCTATATAGCGTTTAAAATAAAATATAGAACACCTATTATAAAAAAATTAGTAAATGTATAATTATAAATTCTTTGTTTTTAATCTTTTGAAACGCCGTACAATTCCTAGACGCACAATATACAGGTATAAAGAGAAATGCATACATATATAATGTAATGTAATATAATTTTATTGTAATTTTTATGTATAAAAAAATAAAACTAAGCCAGAGTTGCTCATAAAAAATTCTTTACTAAACCTAAAATTCTTTTTTTTTGCTAGTATATAATAGCTTTGTCAAGGAAAAAAGATTATATAAATAGTAGGTATACTGTTAAGGTGAGTATGGATTGCATCATCAGAAAATAATTAATACGATATATAGAGATAACGTATAAGCTAAAAGTTACATGATAGTTAAGTTTAAGAACGCGGATAATAATATAGTTATACTCATTAAAGAAATCAATAAATGATAAAAATTGGATATACAAACGTATATCTAGTGACGTTAAGAGAATACAGGGATTGAGTAATACAAACACAATCTCGTATTTATAAACTTTAGAAATAGTTAATTCATAAAAACATTTGAAAAACGTTAGACAAGTCTCTCCCCTCCATTAAGTAACCATTGCTTCTTTAATTCAATTATGCAAGCGTCACTTATAAGGACATTTGTTTCAAAATCGGTATCCCATATAAACCGATGTTTGTAAATCGAACTATTAACATTTTGATGATATTCTTTAATTAGGGTATGGAAGTGGTAGATGGTGGTTCCTATATGCTTCCAATGGATATACACGTCCTTCTGTTAATGTATTTAGCTTATTATGATTTAGTGACTTAGTGATTTTTAATTTTCGCAATAAAGTATATTATAAGTTTAAAATGGTAGATATTTCATAAAACATAATTCAGTGCAATTATAATTTATTATTTAACTTTCATATATGAAAATAGTGAATTTTCAAATTCAAGAAATACTGATATTAAAACCGTTATTAATGATATACTTTTGAGTAGCATTGTAGTGCTGATCAAATATAAATATAAGTAAGGCGATATTTTACTTACTGTTTTTACAATAATGGCCCTATATATCGTGGTATTGAAACATATTCTGCGTCTATAAATGTCATAACGCACAATGTTATACATAGATAAACAAGTCATGCACTAAAAACTGCTTATAAAAGAAAAACTTATTAAAGTCTTCGGATATAGACGTGTATTGAAGCCCGTGCAAACGTACGTTTCGCCTGTAAGCTTTATGAAGTAAGTACAACTTATAGTTATTGATGAAATCGCTAAATATATAATACAAATTAGAAGTGTGTATTGCAAGTTAAAAATAAAACCATATAATATATATATGGGTATATACATAATTTAAGATAATTAATATAGTTTTAAGTAATACGATTAAGAATGAATAATTCGGAGTACATTTATTTTACAGTATGTACATATTTGCTAACGTCATTCAATGAATTAAAGACAGTCAGTATACCCGAGACAGACTGTACCTGAGTCAAACCGTACCCACGACAAACCATATACCTTTGTGTTTATATTGAGAAATAATTATATTTAATATTGAAATACTGTTACTTGAAGTTTTTTTTTGACTCGGGTATACGGCTTGTAATACATTGAATTATCTAAAATTATGTAATGTCTAAAATAAAATAACATAAATTAAATCAAAAAATATTTAAATGATAATTAAAAATATACAAATAATTTCCAGAAAAATAGTTATATTACACGAAGTTGATTTAAGCTCACTAGATATTTAAATTAGTCTACTTTTACAAGTTATATGCTATATAAAAATTATACTACATGTGCTTGTTACTATATGTGCTTGTATACTATACTATATGTGCTTGCAAAGTCGCCAATTTTCGTTTTTAATATATAAAGCCAGTGGTCAATAGAAGTATTTACTGTTAATATTTTGAACAAAATCATTTGTTACCATAAAAGTAAGGATTATATAATCATATATAAGAATATTTTCTGTGAAATATGAAAGTATATATCTTTTATATACTAGGTAATATATTTACTACAATGCAGAGATAAAAGCAGAGCAATTTGTATGCTTTAAATATATTTCCCTTGTCATACATATTTCGGGAAGTTTATAGTTTATAAGTCTTTTTAAATGTTTAAAAGAGTTTTAGTTTTGTAATTTTATATAAGTACTCATTAAACTTTTAAAAGTTTAATTTAAATTTTCAATATTTTATTGTGAACAATATTTGCCATCAGATTTAGTATACTAAAACGTTATTTTATATTTTCTTGAGAAAATGAATATAAATTACCATTAATTCTATAAATTAATAATAAATCCACCAAATAAACCTTTTTTTAAGATGCAATTATTTTGAATTATACCTACATATACAGCATAATAGTTTAAGGCCTCCGTGTAGTTCTACATTCGTGTAATTTCTTTCGCTATAAAATTGATTTGATTTATTATAAAATTAATCAGGGACACCAATTGAAAATTTAAAGCAAATCAATTTATGGTGACACGTGCAAGCGTAATTCAACAGTTTCAACTTTGTCTCCCGACTTTTTCAAAACGTAAACCAAAAAAAGTAATTTAATATATATACCTTGTCATTTCCTGAATTTCATCAATTCCGGTTAATCTCTCTCCGATGAAACCACTTTTCAACTTGCAATTGTCGCTCACTTTTGCCACTTTATTCAGATATAATCGGAAATATACTTAGAGGCGCAGCGATCCAGTATAATATAAGCATGGAATACCGGGGATGCATGGATGATGGACAATAGATTATTCGTAGGCTTTGTTACTGCGATGGAGATTGATGAAAGAAAACAAAAAATAGCCAATCAGAATTGCTGCATTATTGCGGTTTCAAGAATCTTCCAGTAAAAAACGAGTTATTATATTTTCACACTGTAATAATATACCTAATAAAATATATTATTATAATTTATGTACCTATATAGCTATTCATTAATGCTGACAGAATTTCTAAAAACAATATGATAACATTCAGGAAGAAAGTATGTTGATTAAACGAGACGGCTTTGTCACTCGATGCACTTTAAAATTAAATAAACAAAGCCCATGGGAACTATAAGTAAAGTACTTACATTGTAAAATGTTTTGTATAATTGAGCGTCAAGATTGATTCAATCAGAGTATATTCGGTCCTAAAAGACACTTCTATATTTTATTCATAATTTAAAAATATTTATTATGATTATTTATATACATTATACATAGTTATTTTTTAAACATTAGGGGGGATCAACTTGATCTCGAAATATATGCTTCGATTTTCACTTTCATTGTACTAAGAATTTTCATATATTATTTTCCTTCTATCAAATGTATAATAATTGTACTATGAATAAAATTAATTATTATTTCTATTATTATAACTTGGAATAATTTATTCATTTAATAATATGCGGCGTTTCTATGTATATGTTTACTTTTCTTGGAAATGCTTATTAAACGTGATACTTATATTTATAACATTTATTATATATTTATAATATTTATAACATAAAATTTATACTTTATAATTAAAAACATATAAGCAGAATACGGAATAAAATAAAAGCAATAATTCAGTAATATTATAATAAATAAGTTTTATTCTGTTTATCATTTAATTAATTAATTTATAACATTACAATTAATTTACCCTCCAATTCTATTTTATTTAATTATTTATGTAATTAAAATAACCCTAAAAATGCTGCTAAATTTTTAATATAGCAATATGTGTTTATATAATATTTGTGATTATAAATTCATTTATTTTTAAAATTATTGAAAATTCCTACAAGAAATATTCCTACGCAATAATTTAAATAAAATGTTGTACACTATATTTCTATGGGGCCATTTATATTACTTCTTTTTTTCCGAATCAAGAAAAGTGTAATGGAAAACACAATTTAATTTACATTTAGACACCGCCCCACGGTGGTTCACTTTGGCAACATGAAATAAATTTGACAGTCGGAATGTCGGCTTTCTTGCCCTCTGACCCAATTAATTCACTTAACAAGCAGCATTGTATCTTACCACCATAATAGCTACAATTTTGGGGAGGAGATTGAGAGAGCGTTGGTACAATACTCATTTATATAGCGTTTGACTAAAGAAGCCAATTTCACCTACACCCACATATAACAGAAAATGAAGAAGACAACGGCCCTCTTTATTCCTTGCCCATTGGCAACAAGAGATGTACCTCATCACAATATTACTGCAAAGGGATTCATAGTAGGATTTTTGTAAGAGAGCACGCCACAGAAAAAATAATCAGATGGATGTGGTGACATGGTGTGACCCCTGCACAAAATAAGGTCAGATTAGGTCGTCTATAAAATAATACTTTACATGAAGAGCCGAAGAAAGCCAAACGAGAGCGGTTGTTGTGTGATGGAATATTAAATATAATAACGTATAGAGACACTCATCAAAGAGGGTTATCTACCATTATTTGATGCTCATCTACTATGTATTTTATAGTCAACAACTCTGAATTTCAAACTTTATAATTCGACTGATAACCTGATGCGGAGAGAGGGAAAACTAGTCTATGGTCTGAGCATAGATATTGCACTAAACTAAGACACCATAACTATATATACAATATCTATGGGTCTGAGCATAGACATCTATAGAAGCTATTATTAAGAAGTCCATGATGGTCTGAGGCATTTGTTGATAACATTCTAGAGATTCATTTTGTATATAGAGGCTCATAAACCAAATATTAATTTTTCTACACAAAGATTGGAGTATTTCTATGTAGTTATCATCAGGAAGGGAGGTAGGAGAACAAAATACATAGGTGGTGTCGGGCAGGAGGAAGAATAAAGTGCTTGCAACTTATTATAAACATAAATAATGATGACATCTTTAATCAAATATTTATGTCAATTAAATAGGACGATATAAGTTTTAAATAATAATTTGAAATATTCTGATCATTGTGTTAAAAATGGAATATATTTTGGTTGTCATTTTGTTGATAATCTGTTTCAATGAATATGCAGAGTAATTTTTAAATAAAAAAATGCAGTGTATTATTGATAACATTTAAATAAATATATATACTTTTCTTGCCTTTTTAACATGCCAAATATTCTAAGAATAGGTACTGTTTCTACCACGCATTTCGGATATAATAAACCAAGTGAGAAATTTCATAATAACAGAACTTCGCTATACAGAGAAGTATAGTTTGCCGTACAATTATTATAAAATGGTTAAGTATAAACGTAAGACACATAGACATAAGCCGGTATAATGAAGTTATATTACATATATATAATTAAGACGACACTAAATATATACACTAATGTAAACCTTGAGAAAAATTAAATATATAACATGTAATATGTACATGTGCATTTTATGCGTTTTAAAAATTATGTAAAATTTAATTTATTATGAAAATCAGACAATACTTTTTTAAGTTGCTATTAGTAAACATAACATATGATTATAAATTAATTTTTAAGGGAAGTAATGTAGTGATTTTGAGGGCTCGTTAGCGCCCGAAAAATCAATGCATTACTTTCCGCAAAAATTAATCCATAATTGTATTGTACAGAGATTTTAAATTTAATTATAAATTTCGCTTATCAATAACGTAATCTTCATTTTATTTGGAAACGTTGTCCAGTACAGACATGGCTCTCTTGAATCTAAACAACAATCCCGCAAGTTTAATCTGTATCCGGAATCGATGTATGCTAAATTTCTTCATAATTTAGCGGGCACGTAATGAATCATTACCGCCCGCAAAATTTTAATAGACTAAATTACGCTTCATTACGATTACAAACAAGACTTTGTATCTCCGTACAATAGCTCACATAAAAAATCATTTATTGAAAACATCGTTAAAAGTTCGCATACTTTTAACAATTATTAGATATAATTGAGATACACAATGTAGGATACAAGTATAGCCAGACATATACTTACCATCCCCAATATGATAACATCATAAAAATAAATAAAAAAACACAATATTTTGCATTAACCTATTATTTTATTATATTAGAAATTAAAATGGTCCTGCTAAATTATTTTAGTAGCTGGTTTTTTAATACTTTTTACCACATTATATACCCCCTAGTTAGTTGTATAGCAAAGAAATATAATGCCATGGCATATTATAAATAATTTAATTAACACATATAACAATGTATTGTACATACAAAAGGGTGTATACATTATAAACGATGAGTACGTATATTTTGCACATTTAAGATGTTTCAATGATGGACTTCTAAATTTTCTAGTATACCTTACTGATATTTAAAAGTTTATATAACACCGTTTTCCCACTTAATAGTCCGCAAAATCTGTTTTTTGTATAAATTATAAAAATAAATGTTTAATAAATTTTGTATCAAGTGAGTTCGACAGATCATTAATTCCTAAGAGATAGTCATTTGCGGAATCCCTTTTTTAAGTTATAAACTTAATTTCAAAGCACATATATTATTCATGTATTATATGAAAGCCTCTATTTGTTAATATTAAATTATATAATTTGATTTTTTATAGCAAAATTATCCAATCTTGAAAAAGATTCGCTAACAATTTCTTGCAATTGGTGTTCATTCAAGGGGCAATAATTAGTGTCATATTTAATATTTCCACTTTGCAATAACATTGTATGACATCATAGATTGTTAATATATAATCTAGAGTTTAGTATACTAAGTCCTCTGATGACACATATTTCGAAACATTGAAATATAAAAAAATGATTACAAAGGAAATATATTAAATTGCTTAGACTCGCTACAAGTATATTTAATCTTCCAAAAATATCTTTATAAATAATAAAGAAAATTAATAAAAACATACAAATAATAAGTATATTTGAAGATAATTAAAAACAAAAATAAATAATCAAATCTCTGTAGTAGTATACACAATAAAGAATAAAAAATGATTATTTTTCGTGAAAATTATGTATATACATCAAAGGATTTAACCAGTTGTAATCCGGGTGTACATATTCAAAAGTTTGAGAAAGATAGTAGTTTATGAATCAACAAATTAAAAAATACACCAAGAAGTTTGAATTATTCTGCATAACAAGTTGTATCGCGTATGGAATGCAGTGAAAAATCACAAGTATAATAATAAAATATGCGTACAGATTGTTCTTTCATAAAAAATACGGCATATTTAATAATATGAAATCTGGAAATAAAAGAAAATATTTAATGCAATGAAATATATTAGATATATACACAATATCATGGTGCCCAGATAGCAATAAAAACATTTGAGAAACTTTAAATATTCCATATATATATGTATTGCAATAGAAAAATCAACATTTAAAAATATTAATTTCTTATTACTATTTGTACAGAAAGAAGTCCATAAATCTAATCACAGCAATAGATATATATTATTTAGACATACATAGCATGCAACTGGTCATCTATGAACCGGTCGATTAATTATTAGATTGATTTGAGCAATATTTGGTTCTTCCTCTCTATTGGATATTAGTTCCAGTAGTATTCGGAAAAAATAGAGTAGCAAAAGCCCCAAATGCCAGCATGCCAGCAGACATAAAGAGAGGAACTACACAATGGACATCAACCATTGCGCCAAAAGCAAGATTTCCAAGTGTAGAGCCAACACGTGACAGACCTTGCGCTAGTCCCATACAAGTCGCTCTATAATAAGAAGGAATGGTGTAGAAATATTTTTACTTTGGAACATAAAATGATAAAAAACAAGTATTATTTAAAATAAAAAGCGTATTGAGCCAAAACGTATTGGAACATAATAAAGTCTCTTTATGAAGAACGACATGTCTCGAATCCTCAGGCAATATTATACAAAAAGTGGGCGATAGATGTAAATAAATGTAATTAAAACAATGTCGGAGAAACACAGGGAACAGATTAAGTGACAATTACAGGGTGTCCACACTACTTAACCAAAAAAATTCACGTACAGAAGTCAAAATTCACGTACATATTTTGGTAAAGAAATTGTCAATATATTACATATAAATTTTTTAAATATACATAATATATTCATTAACACGAAGTAAAAACATTCTATCCAATGACAGCTCAGCAAGCCAAGGTCGCTTGTCTCCCTGCATTCCTAATGAATGTGTTTAGCTACTAAAAGAAACAAAAAAACTTTCAGATTGAGGATTTTATAGGTTTTAAATAAAATATACAAAGTTATATTCAAGCCAACATTTTTTCATATTAAGACTGAAATTAGTAGTATTTATTAATAAAAAATAAATAATAATAATTCACTAAAAAATGCAGGTACAGTAAAATACACGTATCTCTATTTAAATTCGTGTACAATTCACTTACATTGTGTCATTTTATCAAAATTAGTGTATATTCACTTACATACGTGAATTTCGTGTACATGTGGACACCCTGTAATTAGTTATGTCCATTTAGTTTACTCGCTTTACTCACTCGAAAATTCTTTCCCTCTGTGTTATATTTGGTTTCTAGTATTGTATAATTATCATATATATCTATTATATTATTTATCGTTTACATTACATAGCTTATTTGAAATACTCGTATGTCTAGTAGGTACCTTTATTTCTGGTACCGACATATAATTATATTATTATCCATTTCTGTATTTATAATTATTGTAATTTACAAATTGTACATTTATTGTCTTATCACATATTAGTAAGTTATAGCTTAGTTTTATTATTGAAGGTACATTATACATATAGTCAGGATTGACTTTATTATTTTAGTATTATAACCATAGGTGTATCTGTAATTTCTATATAACTGATATCTTTTATATTTAATAAGTAATATAACATTTTAGTGATATTAACTTATAATAAAATATCCATTCTTCTATAATTTTAAGATCGTCTGTCAATGACAAAACCAGCCTTATAATTATGTTGCACAATTCTTTCTTATACTGTTGCTCTGTTCTCTTTTTAAATAGCCTATATAGAGCATGCTTGTGACTGTTATGGGAATGTTATAAGCACGATAATATTGAAAAGAAAAGAAACAATCATCGAATAGAATTATGCAATATGTTTTCACATTTTAGTAATATTTTAGCTTGTTATAGGAATTAAATATCTATAACCTACTTCGTACATTTACTGGTTGTCTGTTGCCGTTAAAATTAGTCTTCTCTTCTGTGCTCTGTTTTCAATACGATAGTCTATAGACTGAGCATGTTACACATTCAATTAGAG
>JAYRBW010041282.1:0-11656 GCA_036023295.1 Invenusta paracnida
CGACTATATTGCAATCAAAACAAATTGTAATAATGAAATCAATGACATTGATTTAGCCTTTAC
Source organism: Invenusta paracnida (assembly GCA_036023295.1). Taxonomy (NCBI): domain Eukaryota; kingdom Metazoa; phylum Platyhelminthes; order Proseriata; family Coelogynoporidae; genus Invenusta; species Invenusta paracnida. The sequence goes on from JAYRBW010041282.1 coordinate 64, forward strand.
GTATCTTTATAAAAATGTCTGTGATACAAACAAACATATAATGCATCGACAAAGATATCGATTGACAATGGATATGAAATGTCTGTGATACAAACAAAAATAGACATTAAATAACTAGAATGCATAGACAAAAGATATCGATTTACAATGGATATATTTTTATAAACGTGCATTTATCAAATGCAAATTATCTATAAACGCGCATTTTCTATGATACAGACTATATTAGATTGGATTTATCGAAGATTGACAATAGCTACTTTCTAATTACGATTGACATAACACCGCAAGACATTTTTGCAGACTAACAGCCTAATGTCAATCTAAACGCGATTGGATTGATTGATCTAATAGCAAATAAATGAATGATATCGCAATTCTATAAATGCATTCGAAAATATATTTTTTATTGCCTTAATTTTATTTTGTGAAATTCTACCATTGTATTTTTATGTATTACATGAAATAATTTGTTGAGTTATATAATAATAAAGTTTTTATTATTAAAAGAGTGTATGTTATTTGCAAAATAAGCGTGTTTTTATACATATTATATATTTACTTAATATATGAATAACGTAATTATTAGTCGTGTACAATATAAAAGTATAAGTGTAACATTTGATATTTGCATTACTATATGGCATAATTCTAATCCAATACAAATTGTGAAGTCATTTCGAAAAGAAATCGCTTGACGATTAAATGGTTCAATAAGTATTATATGTTAAACAATCGGATTAAATAGTAACAAGCATAGAATGCTACGGTCAAGCGCGATTGGATCGCGATTATAATCTTCTCGTTGTCAATAATTTTTCTAGAAATGCATTACAAGAATTGTTGGATTGAAAAATAGAGTTCACAATTGCGATTAGATTAAAACTTTGTCATTATTAAAGCGAGTTTATTAAGAAAAAGTAAATAACTGGCGCCACTGAAAAAAATGTCTAAACGCAGGATTAATCTAATTCGATTGTGAATTCGTGAGTTAATGTATAATTTTCTAATGATTTACTCGAAAAAATAGAAAATAATCTTTAAAAAAATAATTAGGTAATATATATTTTTTGATCAACTATTCCATATTATAACATTAAATCAATACCTACATTTTTTCAAGAAACAGAATATTTTGAAAAATTTAAATAAAAATTATAGTTATAAGAAGTACTAACGTAACTACATATGTTTATTTTTATTTTTGAAATTTTAGCATACGGAAAATTCGTGATCCTATAATACACATATTTCTGTAGTCTTTGATGCCATATATATTTTTTGTTAAATAAAAATATCCTTTTACATAAATATATAACACTATAAGCAATTATTTTTAAATGCATTTACCGTGATATTAAGAAAATTGTGTGTTATGTGAAATTTCATATTTTATGTAGCACGCACACATGACAAATATTTCAGATGTAGGCAAATAAAACTAAAAGTGTCTAATAAAACAAATCGTCGTTTAATATATCAAACATTTGTTTATACTGATCGAGATATTAAGTGCGGTATAAATGTAAATTGTGTGTTATGTAAGAACAATTTGAGTGTTACATGAAATTTGAAATTTGATTGGCTAATGAGTATTTACAATTTGGTGAACTGTTTAAAATTCTATGTCATTACCTGTCTACATACCTATAGACTGTCCTAAAAAAAAGTTTCGCGAAAAACCAATAGTTTTATGGCGATAGTCGCTGTTTCTCAAAGAGGGGAACACTTATACTTTGAAATCTTGGAACTTAATGAATCTGTAAACGCCGAAAAATACATTGAGTTCATGACACGCATGGAGACACATTTCAAAAATCGACGTAGTTCAATTTTAGCTGAAAATATGCGACTCCAACAGAATAACGCTAAGCGTCACATTGCTTAAAGAACTATGACATATTTAGATAAACGAAATATACAACTGGTACGGCAGCCTGCCTATTCTCCTGACTTAAACATATGTGGTAGATATATATTTCCTAAATTGGAGGCAGCTCAACCAAACTTAAACTTTGATTCGTTAAATGATATTCACGATTTCTTGTCTCGCGAGTTGCCAAATTTTACTGTGGACAGAATGAAAAAAGTTTTGGACGAACTTATTGTGCATTTGGGGAAAGTCATTGAAATTTGTGGAAAGTATGTTACTAATTAATATCATAACTGTTGTTGTAATAATATGTTACAAATAATTACCATAACTGTAGATATCTGTGTAAATTTCGTATTTTGTAAAATATTTGTTAAATACTTACTGTTTTTCGCGAAACTTTTTTTAGGACAGCCTATATATATACCTATGTATATATTATCAAATGCTATATATCCTGATGTCTAATAAACATTTGTTATGTACAAACAAATTGTAAAATTGATATCCAAAATATATATTATCGCAATAACAACTGTTCCGAATAGTTACAAGTTTTATTCAACACCTGCTGAAAAAATATAACAAGTATTATTTAAATAATTAAATAATTTTTATAGTTTATAAAAATTGTATTAAAAGAAACAAACGAAAAATAAATGCTGTCTATATTTTACATTATTTAATTTAAATTTTCAGTGTGAAATAAATTGCTTTCTAAGAGGTAATTAACGTGCACCAAAACAACTTCCAACAACCAAAAGAAAGACGATCAATGATGGTGCTGATCAATATAATAAGCCATGTTGTTCAAAATGCTTGCAAACAACAATTTCTTCTGTACATGAAAGTTGTTTACTCTCCAGACTGATTATAGTTATTTAAAAAGGATCGTACAGATTGTTCTTATCATAGAGTAATAATACACATTATTACTCTATGATCTCGACGGTATCCTACCCAATTTATCGCACGATCATGATCATCCATTAAAACAATTATAACAGAAATTTGGTGGACAAAACTTCAAGACTATAATATATATATGACAGCCGAGAAGGATTATACAGCAAATATGTAAGAATATATGAATATGTCAGCATTTCTATGTTGATGTTGGAAATATTTGGAAATATGTAGATCAAGTCATATATATACCTACCATATATATATGTTTATGATTGGACATACCTATATAATTTGGGAATATTATCCTACTCAGCCGCCATAGCTATTGCACATAAACAATATTTCTACAATATTTATATTCACTTATTTTTACATGTTTGTTGTATGATCATTCTCGTCCGCCATAAATGTCTGTGGTTTTAGTTTTATCGATAATTTACAAATCTAAACTATATTACTAGACGAAATTGTTAAATGTTTAAAATATATGGGTGTTAAATATAATATGATGTTTTCCATAATTTAAAATGTCGCTATGTATTTATTTCCCGATTGTATGAGTTATATATAAAATACTTTGATGTCTATACTCAATTTTGGTTTTAAATAGTAATATTAATAAAGAAAAAATTTTCAGACAAAATGTGTTGATAGTATAATATTAATAACACCCATCTAATGTACAAGTTTTTGGTATAACACATGCAACTTTAAAAATAACTTATTTTAATACTGTTTTGACCATAGAAATATAAGAGATTTCGATCTTTATGGCTTCGACGGTATACACTTGTGTTTCTTCTTAAGGAGTCTTAAAAATGAAAAATATATTGTCGCTAACGCATTATAAACATTGTTTATACCAAAAGCGGTATTTTTATATTCCATAAAACTAGAAATTTTATTAGGGGTTATATCAATAGAAATGATTATACGAGTGAATATAATCTAAATACCAATAAGGAGACTAAATATTTTTCGAAGTTATATTTGAGAATTTCAGTATTTTAATAAACTTACTATTAAAAATATTTAAAACAATATAACATTTTTATCAAAAATCATAAAGATACACCCTTGTATAAGTTGAGTAAACAATTTTAATTTGGTCCTAGATTTCAATTTTACGCATCACAGTCAGTCGAAATTATTCTACATATATACATGTCAGAACCAGGTACAAATATCTTCAATATGTATATATTTTATTTTGTATAATATAATTTTATATATATATTGTATATTCAATTTTATGATGTACATTGACATTGTCATCATACAAAACATATATTTATTTTAATACATTTTTCAAAATAATTTAGAGTAGACAACTCTTTAACACTAGAATGGCCAAGCTATCATATGACACACTTTTAGGGTTTTTTTGTGATGCACTTTTTTTTGCAAGTCTATTTCTTATTCTTGTGATATATATGCCTTAGGCTTAGCCTTAGCCAAGCCTTACACTTACAGTTACTTAGCCATTGGGAAATAAATTAATCTTGATAATCTCTGCTTCTTTATATTGACCCAGCAGCTATAGTTGATGTTATATACAATACAAAATATTCCTAATGACTCACACTGCAATGAATCAGTAAATTAATTATCAAATAAGTATGAAAATTTGCCAATATTTGAATTTATTATAATCTAACATTTTTTGCATAAATTTACTGACATTATCTTATTTGATGAGCTATTTGGCTTATATTCTATATAAAATTAATTTTTTATCACAAAATACTTCTATATAAAATACTCCAAATATATTTGTAGTTATATTGAAGTATAAATGTATAAAAAATGGCATAAAAAGAAATGTGTCATATGACACTTCTTGCCATTCTAGTTATACTGATTTTCTCACCCTTCTAGTGTTAATAATGATATTTCTAATAATACTATTTGTAAATAGTGAACTGACTCTGAGTCTGTGTTAAGCATTATAAATTCTAATATTTTATATGAAAGCTATATTGGCCATTGATGATTATAATTTATATTTATAGTTGAACAAATTTCCTTACTATTCAGACTCTAGAGTATTCAGATGATTCGTAAATCATCCAAATTTAATTACCTTATCCTTGACCTACTGCTGGCACTACCAGTACCAGGGAAACACTGAGTTCTAAGAACAGCTATATTTAATAAACGTGATAATTGGGCACACCACCCTGGCACCACCCTACTTTTTGTGATGCAAAGAACCAGTTAAAAAGAAACAATTGCCAAGATTATATCTATAATGTCTTTAATATCTAAAATATTATTAAACTAAACTTACAGCAATTCTTATAGTTATACTAAATTAAATTAAACTAAACTATAATATTATCTTAAAAACAAATAATTCTATATAACAGTAATTAAAATAGTTATATAAGGTTTATATCAATTATATTACTGCATACACTTACAGTAATAAGCTTGCTTATGTCATAATAATACCCTTTAAGCAGTTCTTTACACCAATAAATGTTTTCCAGTAATTATTATACTGATATTGATATAATTTAAGACTGTGATCTGTATTAAAAATAAATTAAACATTTAATAACATATATATCAATATTAAAATATTCTTGGAAATCCTATATTACTACTTAAACTAGTACTGATTCCGATATTCTTTTGGTTTATGACCATAAATTCTTTAAATAAATTTTTAAATAATATTTCCATGGAATACAATTTTATTATCTAAAATTATTTACAAAGGGTAGCAATGATGAACCCAATGACATAAATTGTTTAAATTTATTAATAAAAACAGCTTCCAGAAAGCAGTTTTGATTTATATAATACTAATGGCAGGACATCCAACAGGTCATATTCACATAATCAATCCAGTGAAAATTATAGACAATGTTAATTTGACTAATCATACTTATCTACTTTGCAATGTTCATCAGACATCAGCAAATCTCAATCTCACCATACAGGGTTACCATGGGTCTGGGAATTGAGAAATATTTCTTGAAAATTTAATGGAAAGTAAAAGAATTGAAAATAAGATAATTTTCTTTAAAAGTACCCTATAATTTGAGTAAAAGTATATTCTTCTTATATAGCCCATTTTTTTAAAAAAGGGAAACTTTCACTAGTTACTATATAATTATATTTTTCAAGATCATACAAATGCATTAAAAAGTTCTTCAGAATTTCACTATTTATGTTTATTTACCTATATCTATTTTATAGTATTTTTATAAAATTCTTCATTTTTTATAAATTTATATGTTAGTTATTGTTACACATATATCTATTTTTACAATACTAATATTCAATAAATGCACTACATAAAATTTTAATTTAATATTCTACTAATTTATCTATTTTTTCCAAATTTAATTATACCAAAAAGTTATGGAAATTGATCCTGAAAAAACCATGGGAACCCTGCTATACCACACAGCTAGCACAATTTGGTTTATTATCAAATCAAGCAGAGTGCTGTGGTCAGCCTATGGGTTTTACAAATAAAGCCAGTAGGACTGATAGCAAGGTTTGTAGGTACTGCAAAGTATGCAAATCTTGTCAAAATGTGCAATGTGATTCTTACTTTTCTGGTTAATATTTGTCATTGTCTCATTTATTGGAGCTCATGTATTGGTAGGATAATACTTATTGATTGTGCCCAAAACATCATGTGCCAGATAAGAGTGCAATTGTCAACTGGTTCAACTATTTTAAAGATATTTGCTGCATGTACATCATTAAGTATCCAAATCAACTCCAGACTGACCTGATTATGAGGTTAAATTGGATGTATCTAGGTTTATGCACTGCAAATATCACTGTGGGCAATATTTACAGGGACATTGGGTCCTTGGAATGATTGAATTAGGAACAAACAACTGTGTGTTGGTTGCTGTCAATGGTAGATCTACTGCAACCCTTATGCCGATTATTTAGCACCATATTCTGCCAGGAGCTCACATAATAAATGATGGATAGGCAGCATACAATCAAGTGCCTAGCCATGCCATAGTAAACCACTTTAGTAAATGCTTGTCTCTAGATAAAATGTCTAATTATTTTCTTATCAGTACATATAACATATATAATGCTAAACTAGTTTTATGTTTTTGTAAACTCTGAACACATTGATTTATATATTATTTTTTAATAGCCAGCATTACAACATATATGTTCCTGGTACCATTTTTATGTAAATTTTATCAATGGTTGTATTATATACTTACTACACTGTTTAAATAATTTGTATTGTTTGTAAATAAAAAACGAACATATATATAGGAATACATTTTTGGAAATATATTTGCAATAGCTGAACATTGACTTATATCTATGCTATTTAGCCTATACTAAAACATATTTTTTATTAAATAAGCAGGTCTATAAAACACATATTTTTATACCCCGCCTTATGTTATAATTTTCTTATTTACTAAATATTAATGTATATGTTTTATTTATACAATGGATACCTATATATGTTTAAATCTAAATTAGAATAGTAGTTTTTGTATTTTACAATAATATTACAATTATAAAATATTTTCAGTATTTGTTTAACTATCAATTGATTAATAGCCATATGCTTTTATACATTGTAAAAATATGTAAGTACACACAGTTATATTTTACCTGTAATTAATTTTAATGTGTGGTTCGTACATACATGTGCATATGCTTATGATGCTATATATTACCTATGTATATATATTTATAAAAGAAAATAAACTGTTTTAAGAATATACTTAGTATTTTGTTTGTTATATACACTACATGTAAACATAATTATTATTACAAAGCATTACTTCTAATTCATTTATTGTGATTGACACTCTACTTTGATATGATTTTCCCTGTCATGTATTAGTCAACTATATTTGAAACAAATTGAAGTCTAGTAGTTCAGATGTCTGTATTATTTTCTGCATGCCATACAGTTGAAATTTATTTTATGGAGCAAGATTTGTACTACCACTAAGTCCTGCTTTATTTAATTACTCATCTAATATTTTTTCGATATTTTGTAGCTCATATTGGAACTAAAACGTTTCTTTTTAATGGACGCAGCCAGGCAGAGAAATCTCGAGAAACAATGGACGACTTCCAATTTACAAATATTCCATCTTCTGGTGCAGTTAAAAATAATTTGCTAGCAAGTATGTGTTCACTGATTTCATTTATTTCTAATGTTAAATATTTTTGCAACAATATAACTAGCCATTTACTTGAATCACATTATATTTTCTTAACAAATAATTTTTCATGATAATTTATTTTAGGTTCCTAAAATGAAATATATATTTTTCTTATATACAATGGAACTATTTTGTTCATATGAGTGGATTTATTTGAAAGTGTAATGTTTCTGTAATAAAATAAAAATTATCAAAACAAGTTATTATTGGACACTGCAAACCACAGAATTTCAAATCTCTCTCTCTCTCTCTCTCTCTCTCTCTCTCTCTATTTCCTGGTGAGTAATGGACATATGTATGGGAACATTAGGGAACAATAAATCTTATAATGAAAAACCATGTTTTAAAATTTGATAGCAGTGTATGTAGTAAAAACAGGTTTCTATATATTTGTAATAAGCTATATCTTACAGATGTTAAGTTAAAAATGCCCGAATATAGATAATAGCACATTTAATAGCCTATTATGATATTTATGACTGCTTGTAGGATACCGAATTTTTTGTAATCTTTGAAGAAGAAACAAATCTATTGACATTTTCTTTTGCTGAAAAGTTGAGACTCTATTGAGTCTATTGTTTCTCTGCTGCTATCTCAATGAGTATTTTGATATATTTGGAATTTAAAAAAGTCGTTATACAGTAGAAACATAAATAATGTTTTGTCATGGTAAATAAGTTATATTTTTTTTATATTGAGAAATAGGTTATCTATGTTGGGTATTATATTTTTTCTATTTCAATTTATGTTTTTGATAAGAATGTATTTAGTTGTGTATTTTGATAAATCTTAGTAATGTAGCCCTGAAATATGTCAGTATTTATATTTGCACTTCCATAAATCTATCAAATTATTTGTCTGTGTTAAAGGTTAATTAATCAATCGATTAAAAAGCGATAACGTTTAGAAATTACAAGTGGCTGACCATTCATATAAATTAAAGTAAAGTATTTATAAAAATATTCAAAATTAAAAGCAACAAATTAAAATTAATTCTTTTTTAGCAGTAGTGTGTAACTTAGCTATAAAGATAAGATCTCTCCCTGAATATGGAAAATGTTGAACAAAGGGCTGCATAAAAGTGGTACCATGCGAAAATGTGTCGGAAAAATTGAGATATTATTTATGAAGCCAAAGATAATCTCTTAAAATGGTCATCAACATAACAATATCCGATTACACTAAAATTGGAATATGTTCCTTATTCTCCCAGGACCATGCATATGTAGCAAATTTTAACTTAATCGAATAAATGAAAGCAATTGAAAAATGGACGATTTTTTGACACTTTTCTTAAACCAGGTGGTCTACTTTGTGTAATGATTTGTTTCTGTCAAAAGTACAGCCAAAATGACTGAACTGATGGGGTCAACGATACATCGTTAAAGACACACATGAAAGACCGTGAGAGTGCCTTTTACTATTCCAGGGATATTTTAGCGAACACTTAATAGACAAAAAGCTTAATTTAATTTTGGTTTATAAACCTTTCAAAAGTAGCATTAATCAATTCTTAAACTTATTTGCATAATCAGGAGTTGAATTTATATAACATTTAAACATAGAAACATTTTGATTATATAAATATTCCAATGCATTATAATAATTAATTCATAAACGACAGCCTTGCAAAATTGAAAGCGAAATCGAGCTCAATAACAAATCGTTTTAATAATTTTAAAACACATAGTTCAGTAATTAATTGAGTTGATATTAAAAGGCGTCAAAAGTTATATGCTATATAATGCTGGCTATTAGAAATACATGCAACATTAAATGTAATGCATACTACGTAAATATTAATTTATGAATTATATATATATATACGAGTATTTTGCTTGTTAACCTCGCCATTAACATAAAAATTGGCTTCATTTGTAAACAAGTTATTACCAAGAAAAATTGATTATCTTCATACTGCTATATGAAAAAGTCACACATTTCTTCTCGACTGTCTGGATCATCTTCTGTGAGTTTTTGAACGAGTTGTAACTTGTATGGGTGCCATTTCTCTTGATGGAGTATATCATACATGCTACTTTTGGGTACATCAATTTCCAGAGAAGCTCTACGTAAAGATTTTGAAGGACTTTTGGTCATTGCAGCCAGCACATTAATTTTTGTATCATCATCAACTGATGGGCGACCACTGCGTGGTTTATCAGCAACACTGCCAGTTTCTTTGAATTTCCACAAGAGCTTACCAATGGCACTGTATGAAACACCATCAATGTCAGGATTCTCTTGTTTAAATTGCACTTCAATTAGGCAAAGAGTAAGATTAGGATTTCCACACATTAGTATCAATGTTATCTTAACTTCTCGACTCCAATTAGTTTTAGGCATTATTAACCAACTGGTAGACAATGGATTTGATAATAAAATTGTTTTGCATGCAGTGCGCGTAGTAAGAAAAAAAATGATTTACATTGCAATTGTGAACCAATAGAATTTGATTTTAAGCTAGTCAAGGTCAATCACGCCATAATTATGCAGCAAAAACGCAGTAATAAACGAAATATGCATTTCTATGGAATCTGGAATATAATTTTTGTTTATTTTCTCTGTGTCTAGACTTTTCGGACACCCTGTATAACTGTGAAATACGGCAAAAGATAGTTTAAACAATGATATAAGCGTCTCTAATATTGTATTAATTTTTATGAAAAATAATCATTTCCTTGATTAAATGCGAGGAAATATCATACGGGAGCTTGATTCGTGTCTTTATTTTATAAAAAAATTATGTATGAAGTCGTAAATATGTCAAAAATATATGAAACTTTCATTGTCATAACATATTCAACATATATTATGATTATATTATATATTATGTTGATTATATTATTTAATGTCTATGGAAACTTTACTTAACCCTATCCACACCGGGCTATTTGACGCAGCCAGGAACCGTGGCGGATTGCATCTCCCCAACTTATAATCGGACTATAGTGTTAAAATTTTGCATACTGGTAGACCAACATGTTCTGCAGCTGATTCTATTTAATTCTATTTTATATTTTATTTATAAATTGCGTTTACAAATAGAGTAAAACATAACAATTATTTTTTTCCCTGTTTTAAAGATATATTTGAAATAATTAAAACGTTATGTTGTACTAGCTGGCTTTATAATCCATTGTCATGTATATGTATATCATATGTAAATATTAGCCATTTATGTACAGCGATATTATCAGGTATGCACATTACAGTGGTTTGTGTAACTATGTTTTATTAATTGAAAATTAAACGGAAATTAGAATAGAAGGTGAGCATTTGGAGGACTCTAGCATGCCCCCTGAGAGTGCAAATGTAATGAAAAAGTGATTAAATGTTGTTAAAGATATAGTCAGGAGCAGTCACGGAGCAAGTTTTTAGATAAAAATATAAAATGACAGCAAAAAAACAGAGGCGGGATTCTCCCTTCCTCTCGGTATGAATAGGGTTAAAGCATTGCTAATATGATTTTGTTCCATGGCATTATTAATTTCATTTGTCATTGAATTATACTCAATTTTGTGCAGTTTCATACTTTTTATGCAATTTTATTTTGCAATAAATATCCTCAACTTCTCAACAAATATAATTTGAATATTCAACATTTTATCAATGCTTGCATCGATTTTGA
>JAYRBW010041293.1:0-11656 GCA_036023295.1 Invenusta paracnida
CCAAGCCTGAGTTGCATTGTATGCACAGTACCCCCCCCCCCCCCCCAACCCCCCCTCGTGTACCCCTTCATAACATTTACAGTTCATGAGTTAAGCTCATCTTGCAGTTGGTTTGGTGGCTATCGGTACCTTTTACTGTGCAGCGAGTGAATCATTTAGTTCACACGGAAGAACCAAACTGAGGACTGTTCACTAATAGCTCAACTCTCTGCACAGTTGACGATCGACTTGTATACCTGTGATTATGTAACTTGGTTCACCTGAGGATTTCCAATACTCCATTGATCTGAATTCTGTCCCTCAACGGTCTTTCTAGAATTTCGATCGATCATGGATTTATCTCTAAAATCTTTTAACTCCAAGGACGTTCTCAGAATGGATCTGGATCAAGACACCACAGTCAATAAACTTGATGTACAAACAGGTGAGCAATATTCAGATTATTTACTTTCTAATTTATATGGGCGTTGCTGTCGCTCCTTTTCCTGATATTAAATTAAATTTGATTGGAATTTGAATGATTAATTAATTATGAAGAAGTAAAGTTTATTATTAATATGCTCTTTATAACTGTGTGTGATATATTTGTTAGGGACTTGTAAATAACTTTTGATAATGCAATAATTACAGTTGTATAAAAGGCAAAAACATGTTGGCAAGAAATGATGTCCACTCACCCCTTTGTATAATATATATACGTATTATACAATCTGTAAAATAAAAGCTTTCATTTATCTTAACTCTGATGTTTTTGTTAATCTTGCTGATTTGAATAATGTATAATTAATATCAGTTCTGTAATATGCATCACCAATAACATTGTAGTCCGATGTATGCACCAGCAACTTCCGCCAATTAAGTGAGTCACAAGAATGTATTAAAATTGATTTTAGTGCGAATACTATAAACATTGTACAAAATTCACTTTGTGTTTTGTTAATCTGATAATAAATTATACGCTTTTCGGGTTACTTATCTGAATATACCCACCGGCTAAATATTCATTACATAATAACTAGTGATGCTGTGTTCTTTTAAATATTATGCAATATTTATTAAAAGTATTTTGTATGTTCTGCTGAACAATTTTTACTCACTTTCATAGTTAAATAACGAACGTGTTATGTTGATCTTCGTATAAAGTATAATGTAGTGTAATTATTGAAATATTTAATCTCAATGTTATTTCAAATATTTTGTAAATTAACGATGTTCAAAAGTACCTTTAGGCCAAATTATAATCTTCCTTGTACAAATATAATCTTTTATAATATTATTATTATTATTAAAATATAATTATATTAATTATAACTCCTCATTAATAGTATGCCCATGATCCATGGCTATATATATGAAATCTTAATTTACTATTATTCAAATAAATCAGTATATCTATTATAGTACTTTTGATAAATTAATTTATAGATTGTTATATTCGTAGATATATGTCATGACTCTGTCATAATTATATTATTGAAGTATATTTTCATCAATTTGTTTAACATAGGTGTATATGACAAAGAGCTTGCTTGTATTTGGCCTTTACAAGAAATGTACAATAACTGTTTTTTCTTATGATATCTGGGGAAAGATGAGTATACCATTTTAAATATCAAATTTTCATCGCATAAATAGAATATTGAATTCATATGACGTGTATATACGTAATTGTCCACTTGAGCAAATTCAGAATCTAGTTTGAGATAAAATCATTTATTGTAGCGGCATTAATAAAAATTATATTTCGTGGCAATATATGTAAATATAATCTTGATTAAAATCACATAATATGTAAAGTATATACCTATCTAACAGCATATTATATAAATTCTTACTGCATATACATTTTATATCACGTATACTGCAAGTAACAGTTAGCAATATTGCAATATTCAAGTTTCTTTTTCAGTATTTAAAGAATTTGACACATATTTTTTATTATATAAATAGCTTAATTATTGCACAACTTTATTGTGGTTTATTCTTTCACGTTTACGTATATATAATTTTCTTAATGGCTTAACCAAGATGTATTTATTTAATTCTAATTGTAAACATAACATAATATAATATATGTTTATTATAAAGCTCTATAGAATTCTAATATATCACTATAAACTATAACAGCTGAGTACCTATTAAATTCACGTTTAATAGCTATGAGAATCAATTTACATTGTTTTATACTTTTTGTGAATAATACTATGCTTATAATTTATGCGTATATTTATACCATATTTTTTATAATTAAAGAATTTTTCTAATCGTCGCATATCTAAATGCCACACACATTTCACTCTTTATGAAGCTCATCAATGACATTCAGAGTATCGAATCAGGGTCCTCGCGTAACATAGTGCAAACACTAACCGCAAGAAAGACTTAGCCCTTATACGGCTAGTCCGTATTACACGAACTATATTAGAATATTATAGAACTATAATAAAATACTAGACGATTCGTGTTATACGGGCTTGCTGTAATGACTAGAAAGTCTTTCGTGCCAATCGATCGAGCTCCGGTGGTCAAGCGGGTAATGTGTTTGCACTATGTAATCGTGAGGACCACTGTTCGATACTCTGCATGTCACTGATGAGCTCCACATAGAGCTCCAGTGGTCAAGCGGTTAGTGTTTGCACTATGTAATCGTGAGGACCCCGGTTCGATACTCTGCATGTCACAGATGAGCTCCACATAGAGCTCCAGGGGTCAAGCGGTTAGTGTTCAAACAGTAATTATGAGTACCTAAATTCAATACTCTGTCATTTGGGTACACGACGATTGGCAAAATTGTTTAGTTATAATTATTTAGCAGATTAATTAATCTTTATGATCTGTTGTCAGGCGGTCTGGTCTGAGTCAAAAAAGAGAAATTACATCTGAATTATCTATTTTTCACTATATTTCACTTTACGGCAAATAATATCCTCGACAAAAACTTTTGTTTCATTGTCACAGAGTCAGACAGACACGGATACTTTAAGGACATTAATATGAACAGGGTGGAGCCCGACCAAGTCACACCAATCGACTACTCAGAAAATATGCCAATAAAAGTTGAACCTAGTACTACACTTGACCACGAGTCCTCACCAAAAATTTCACCTCCAGTTCAAGCAGATAAACTCATCACAGAGAGGCAGCCCTCTCCAGATGACGTAAAACGACCCGCTGCTAAAAGACGACGTAAAAATTCCGTTATTTCTAAGCTAGAGACCCCAAGTCCAGTGGGAAAAGGTTCGCTTAACCGAGAGACAAACCTTTTGCCCCAAATGGATTCACCTTGCTCCAGTCTATCGAGTAGTCAAGAGCAGATTCAGCTGCATATATCCACCAACAGTTCTTCTCTAAACGGAGCAGGCGATGAAGGGGAGTCGGAGGAGGTTGAGTCGACTGGTATTCCAGCTGATGGAGAGTGGAGTCGGTATTGGTGCCGGGTCTGTGACAAGCAGTTCCGCTCCAACATTGGCCTTCAGCGACACGAAATTGAGGATCACTCAAAGATAATGGTCGAGTGTGACTCCTGTACGAAGATGTTCAGGTATGCGCACGCATGTGACAAATATTTTATAACCTTATATGTCGTTATACTCTGTGTGTGTTTTAATGATTTACTATTACGTGCATAGTATTAATTTTGTGCAATCAACATTTCGTTTAACTTTAAATCACGAAACTGCTTAATTTCCATAATTGATAAATCGAAAAATGCATAATATTGTACATGTATAATTACAGAAAATATTTACAAAAAAAATGTTTTTATGTCTGCATTTTTATATATGTTTACATTCTAAATTATTTAAGTTGTAATGACTAAATATTTATTATATCTGATCAACCGAGAAGAGATAGGATACCATAATATAATATATAATATAGACAATACATATACCTATTGTTTATATACCAATTATGACTATATCAGGAAAAATAGGAAACATTGTCTAATTTTCCCCCATTCAACTGTTTTATTTTTTATTTTAATATTTTTTGGGGTGATATATTTTATTTGAAGATCTTTGTGAATTTAAAGCTTATAGCATAATATCACTAAATTGTGGTATTAATAAGCCACCGCCAAGTGTATATATACATTAAATAGATTTAATCATTTAATCGAGTTTTCAGATTGTGAGTTCTCATGACTTGTATAATAATTTACTTTGTAGTTTGTGCTCTTAGATCCTTTTGACGTATTTTTACATTTTCTATATTCGTTTCCTTATGCATATTATGTTTCATTGCTTCCATTCCATATGGACAGATCTGAGAGCGCCCTCAGCGACCACAAGAAGCGAGTACACGGACCGCGGCAGTACGCGTGCGGTCTGTGCAATGCCGACTTCACATCCGAGGCTTACCTACGAGCACACGCCAAAGTGCACGCCGAGAAGAAGCACATCTGCCCACAGTGCGATCATTCCTTCGTTAATAAGACGGACCTCAACAATCACATGCGAGTTCATAACGGGGACAAGCCCTACCCGTGCAATGTGAGTACTGAACAGGTCCTGGGACCGTTGCCTCGAAAGTGTCTGGGTTCGAGTTATGGCTTGGATCGTGTTCAACTTATATCTCGTTTCTAGTCGATACTTGTTTATCGTGACAGAATATTACTCTTTGTTATTAGTGTTAAATTATAATAATATATATTATTTAACATTATTTGGGCAACAATATTTTGGAGGAAAAAGTTACCAATCTGATTATGCGAAAATATTTTACGGTGGAATTAATATCAATTATTAAGTTTTGCTATTTTTTACATATATATGGATATATGAGGGATAAAAGTACGTATTAAGGTTTCATTAGATATATACCTTTATATTTTATGTTTTATGTAAATTGATTTTATATTATTGATTCATGAATGTAGCTTAGGGTATAATAATATGTTATTAATCATTATTAGTGAAAATACTTTATTTATTTTTTTATATCAAATATTTCTAAATAGCTTAAATAAATATCCATATTTTTTTAAATATCATTTTCAAAACGAATAGTCCACACACTATTATAATTTAGAGATCGACCCCGTATTTATAAATATTTGGAATTCATAAATTCTTTGAAATACACTCTACTTTTGAAATCCACGATCTCATAACATACGTCTATGTATTTGCAGCATGCATATAGTCCGAGAGCCCAGAGGCTCCAACCTAAGCGAACAAGGTCCCAACAATCAACTCCCTATATAGATGTTTAGTTTGATATTTAAAACATTTGAATATTAGTTCTCAAACCTATTTGAACTAAAATATGCATAAAATTGTCTTGAGAACTAATATATATTCAAATGTTTCTAGAAAATAAATGGTATGATTTATCAATATAAATTTGCTTCTAATGTGCAGAAAACACTTAGACGAACAAAATGATATGCATCAATATATTCTGAATAAATGTTAAAACAGTTATTTTTTAAATGTGCATTTTCACGAAAATTAGGTCCCAATCATCAATTTTTCCATATTCTTTAATATGGAAAATGAGTTAAAATGTCTGGTAGTACTAAAGCACCGTTTAGACAGAACAATCGGTAGACGTTCAGTTTCATGATGTTGGATGTTAGTACAAAACATCTAGGGGGTTGATTGTTGGGACCTAGTTCGCTTAGGCTGGAGCCTCTGGGCTCCCAGACTAATATTATGTATTATAATTAAGATTGAAAATATCATCCTAACATTATAAATGAAAGGACGTACTGAACTGACTTTCTGTTTCAGGTTTGCGGAAAACGTTTCCGACATGTGAGTGGCTTCTACACTCATGTTCGTATTCACACCGGTGAAACCCCCTACCAGTGCGACTTCTGCGAGAAGATGTTCACCAATGCCAGCAACTATCAAACGCACCGCAAGATTCACACGAGGGAAAAGAAATTCAAGTAGGGAACATGAACAATATGTTGAAACAATTACACATGTATATCTTCAGCTTTAAATATAAAAATAATTAAATATTTCCCGAAGTAACTCATTGAATGGCACGAATGGTATTGGTCGGACAATAAGTAAAAATTAAAAATTCATATACTATTATTATATAATAGTATATATATATCGTTTACTGGTTAATGACAAGATAAGAAGGAAGTGTTATAAATAATAATAATTTCTGTTTTATTTGTGATTATTACTATCGAAGTTAGAGAAAAGTATCAATAACGAGTCATTTTTATTTTACATTTGTATACATTGCAGTATACCCTTTTCTTTCGAACACGTGTATGTAAAAGCTATACTCTCGCTACACATAGGGCCTCAACACCCTTTGAATTTGCTTCCTCTTCCTATTTGTTGGTAAAATAATTCAATACGTCCGTCTCTCTGAACCAATCAGATGCGAAGAATGCGGCAAGGAGTTCATCCAGCAGAGCAACTTCAGCCGCCATATGCGGATCCACACGAAGGAGCGGCCCTACGCATGTCGCAAATGCGAGGCCAAGTTCACCTACTCGACCGCCCTCAAACGACACGAAGAACGAGAGCACGGCATCATGCCTTTCCCTTGCGAGAAATGCGGTCGCACCTTCCTCAACCAAATGAGTCTAGTGCGCCATCGGACCGGTTGTCAGCTCAAGGACTGCGTCAAGACGGTTGCCCAGGAGAGCTCCTCGCAATTTCTCTAGAGACAGCTTTTACTAAACACGCTTTTGTCTATTATTGATCGAATCAGTTGCCTGATTAATATTATATCTCAAAATGAAAAAGTGTAGCATGAATTTTATCCAATTTTTAGCTCCAAAAATCTTTAATTTATTACTTATTATGTATGAAAGAGAATTTAAAAGTTGATGTAATGATTGAAAATAGGATTTTATGAAAATACATATAAAAATTTAAATCGGCACATTTTGTCAAAATAATGTCGAGCTTTGTATTAATCATTGATTAACTACTCAAACAATAAATTATGGTAATATTTTTCCAAATATAATAATGTCATAAGTAGTAAAAAAAATCGTATATTATAATATGGATCAATTTTCTAAACCATTTGATTACAACATTAAATTCTAACATTTGACTAAATATTTGCACAATTTAGTAGGTAATCTCTATAAATTCAATACCTCTTGATAAAACAACCATTATATTATACATGTAACTGAAATTTTAATAATATAGAATCATTATAATTTCATTAGCATTATTAAATAAAACTGATAGCATTTATTTAGCCAAGCTACACATATATAAATATATATATTTACCTATACTTTTAAATTCATTTCATTATAGGTATGAATTTTTGACTTAATACACTTTCTACCTGTACATGTGGATAAAATATATAATATTACGATTTCCAACTTCAATTGATAGAATAGATTATTTCCATGCTATTATGAATTGACTTTCATATTAAAGAATTTAACATGTCCTATGTTTCGTATCGATCACATTATTTAAGAGTTTAATATATATTTCATTGATTATAATGAAATATTAAAGAATGTAAAACATATTTTTCTGTGCGTTACCCAACAAATCTATTATAATTTTTTTATTAAACTCTATCGTTTTATATATATATATCTATAAATCAATAATACGTTAAAAATACTTTCGTTTACACTTATATAACTATGAATTGTAATTTTCCATTTTAAGTTGTAGAAATTTGCATTTTTTAATGATGTTGTATTCTGTTTGTATAATTCTAAACTATAATATTGTATAATTTTACTCAGTATGTACATCTTATTAGAAATCGTCACCATTGATCAATAAATCTAACATCTACAAATAATGTACAGGCACATGTAAATGAAGTTAATTCTAAGTTGTAAACATTTCCCATTAAATGCATTTAGTCTTTAAATATTATTTCCGTATTTGTTTACTCTTTTAAAAAGGTTAAGTCCATATAATTTTCTAGAAACATTCTTTTTGCAATTTTATTTAAGAGTTGTATTACTTTTAAGGAAAAGGTTTTATTTTGACATTTTATTTCATTCCATTTTAAATACATTTGATGTACTGCTAATTAAGTAACCAACTGTCTACTTACTAAAAATATGTCATTGATTTTATCATTCAACTATCGTATTTTGTAAATATATACTGATAAGTTGAGATTATTCGTAGATTTATTGAAACTCTTAAATGATATCTATCTATATTTCTTTTCATGATTTCATATTATGTGGACTATAATAGATATGCCCATTTTAATATTCCCATGTACCCAAAGTCTTTAATAACACACACCATGTTATTTCATGTTGAAAGCATTATTATATGCACAATTTTTAATGTATGATTTTATTTATCTTAGTGATTTTATGCCATAACTGTGTACGTACTATGTGGTTATATAAATACAATATAACTATTTTAGCTATGTTTTTAAAAGCAATTTATCCATATTTTCGGAGAATTTGCATAATTCCAGATCATTTATTGTATTCCATTTTATCGCATACCTACTTCTATAAAACAGATCGTATTTGGTGATCTTTACAGTAAGTAATGAGAAATACACAAATTCCAGGATAATTTTCTACTTTCTTTTGAATGTACGATTACTTTTAATTATATTCAAAATACCTATCAGAAGGATCTATATATGTAACCATCTATATATATATATATATATAACATGGTATTACCAATTTTGTGCCAAATCATATTGCCTATATATATATAATACAGATTTTCTTTACAAATATACTTGATGAACCAAATGTAATCAGATTTATTTGCCATACGTGTACTAAACATCCATTTCACATGCGTACTATCCACTTGAATTTTCCAAATCATGATATATGTTATTCTTTATTTAATTTCTTATACACAGTAGCCATAATATGTAGCTATTGTATTATAATATACCTTAGTTGTGTATATCTAAAAATGGTCATCCATTGTTATGACATGTCTTTAATTTCTACCTATTCATGCAATTCATTATTAATCAGTGTAACTGTTAAAATGTTTTGTAATATTCCAAATAGATTTTACATACTATAACTAATCTTGATGATGAATTTAATGTAAAGCGGAGTACTTTTAGAGATATATATGTATATGTATTATATATTAGCATGGATGCGCTGTTATAATTTCATTTTTTAATGATCATGATTCTTGTAATTTTTACTTTGTGATTTTTATTGTACAAATATTTTATAACGTAGCTCAATTCTTTATTTATACAACCTGTTTGAAGCACACATAAATGTATATTTATGTAACATATGTATGTATACTGTGATGGGAAAATGAATGCAATATATTTGTATCTTGTTAATTACTTTCCATTTTTTCTTGCAAATTAAAAAATAATAAGTATATTTAATGAAATGATTACCTATATAGTAAACTTAATTTTGTAATCCAATGTTTTCTAAAATGGTGCGAAGATTCAATTTGAAAGATGTATTTAAGTAATAATATTAATTAATAAGCATTAGTATGCATAAATATTTATTTGTGTAATGTATTTTATGTGATAAAATAATAAGACTCAAACTGCATTATGAAAAGAAACAAGTAAAATAGATTACTTTTGAATTCATAAACTATTTAAATAAATGTTTGAGTTATCCTTAGAAACTACTGGATTATGTAAGTAAAAACTTATTTTTGTGAGAGATTTAAATTGAGAGTTACGTAACTATGGCTACCTGTAATTCATTTATTAAATTAACAATTTATAGGAAATATGTAAGTTTAAGATACTTTGGAGCATTACAATTATCTGTGAAATGTACGAGCTGGTATCTCCAAAATCCAAAACTGTTCATTTTAAATATTTAAATGCAAATGCTTAATCTACGTGCGCATATATGGATATGTTCTATTTTGTATACAATTATAATTGGATATATGATAATCGATAATAGATTGATTGATTTATAGCTTAGCAGGTGTATATAACTTATATAGAACTTGGTAATCTGATACACAAAGTAAAATAAAGTATAAATATATACATACATACATATATATTAGAGTTTTTTCTTCCTTATAAACTCCATGTGATTAGTTCATAAAACACTGATAATATGCAGACGCAGATTACGCTGAGTACAAATAGATCGATATACTAGTATATTAATTGTTGTCTCGTATATGTAAAGACCCTGCTAATGGGTATAAAAGTGTAAAATATAATTTATATAACTGCGTCGAAAGTTTATCTATATGAATCAAAGTTCTACAAATTAATAATATATAATAATAATACAGGTCGATAAAAAGATGTGTAAATTATGGTATGTAGAAAAAGTAAATATAAAATTGCTATTTTAGAAAATTTTCTTAAAAACTGAATAACTAACAAGTTAATGTAAGGAAGAAAACGTACATTTAGAATGAAAAATATGTTGAAGTATAATATTGGTGACTGAATTATTATGTACAATTACATAATGAAATATATGTATACCTATTCTATGGAAAATAGCTGTCTTACATTTTTTAGGTATTTTGCTTTGACTAATAATATTAATTATTTGTTATATACCTTTTACCAAGCTGGCATATTTTTGGCGTGCTATACATTCACTTTTATTCACTCCTATTTCTAAGAAGGGGTTATATTCATCACAGTCTACTATAAATACTCTGGTTGTCACGATTAAAAAAGAGAAAGAAAACAGATTAATATTATTTATAATAATAATAATAATAATAATAAAGCGTATATTTATGAGACTGGGCATCATGAAAAATAGAATAAAAAAACATACAACGAATACGAAAAGTTAAAATAAGACAAAAAATGGATACATCGAAAATATAACGACAATAAAAAAAACTGACATACAATGAATTTTAACAGTATTTAAAAACCAAAAAACGAAGGAAAACAAACTAAAATTCTTGAGAATTATACAATATAGACATGAATGGAATAAATGATAATGCTCTTCTTTCTGACTTGAGTGATGGAATTGACAAACGACGCGAACTAGGAAGAAAAGGAGGAATCAGTTCGTACAGGACATGGGAATCGTCATACAGGGCTTTATGAAATAGTTTGAAGGATTGTGAAAGTCTTTTTTCCTCTGGGTTAGGGAGGCAATTTTCTCTGCAGAGTGCGCCACAGATTATCTTATGAGAACGAGAATATAACTTACGGATAGATATTTTTGTCTGCAAAGTTAATTGAACCAACGTATATGGATGATCCGAAATCCATATGACTTTGAACGAGTGTGTGGAATAAGACGATCAAATCTGATTTGTTGACTATTGGTTTTATTAAGCGAAGGAAGTGAAGACTGCGGTTGGCCTTTTTGATAGACGAATCAATAAATTTGGACCATCGTAAGTCCTTAGTAATATAAACACCAAGTAATTTTAAAACGATGACTTCTTGAAACTGCAGGAGACATTCGTAATTTATTGGAACGGTACCCCTTTTGTTAATCTGTAGACGACACTTTTTTTCATTGAGAGTTATTCGGTTAATGCTGCACCATTCTTGAATCTTTCGAATTTCTGACGCGGTTGTGTTTTCGTCGAATTCATGCGATGTGTGAGTTATCTCAAGGGCCATGTCATCAGCAAATTTGAATATAGAGTTATTTTCGGCCAACGCCTTCAGAGGAGAAATGAAAATGCAGAACATTGGTGGCGAGAGAATTGCGCCTTGCGGAACACCAGACTTAACCGGAATAGTATCA
>JAYRBW010041304.1:0-11656 GCA_036023295.1 Invenusta paracnida
CTAATAATATTATATTATAAGGTGTCTCACGCAGCAGATACACGCAGATAATGTGAATGATATTTGCGTGTGATTCTGTGCGTGTTTTTATACTTGCATTTGCGTGAACACGTACTTGCACTGCACACGCACGTGTGCATGTAACTCATCACGCAAATCAAACACGCAAACGCAAACGCAGGTAGTGTGAATCGGCCTTAATATACTGTTCCAGCCGTCTCATTGGCTGACGCTACTTGATCCTGATTGGTCGGGAGGGGGTGAAGTCGTGGCGTACACCTCCATACTACTGCCATTCTTGCTATAATAGTTAATATAATATTTCTTTTGGGGAGACTGAGCGTTCTTTCCAGACAATGCGTGATATGAAGATATCTCCGAACTGCAATGTTTGAAGATCGTCTGACATTGAGTCTATAGATAATTATCCTAATCAACAATTATAATTGTTGATAATTGTTATAATAATAAAACAAAATATCTCAAGCAAATCTCATGTAAAAAATAAATGTAACGGTTTAAAATGTAAATGGTGATTTAAACAAATTTAGGAGATATAGTCATTGATAAGAAACTTACATGGAGTGATCACCTCAATTATTATAACAAAAAATACCAACAGTAGATTGTATCATTTCACACTGTTCAGCAGCTAAGTGTCCAGGTCTATTTCATGCATATGCGTGCGTATGGGACAAAGATTATGTCTGGGATTTTTAAGTATACAATTCAATACAAGTATCCTCAGCTGATGGCATGGCAAACCCTCAAACGTGTGTAGGAAAAACAATTAAATGCAAAGCAATATTTATATGCTTACAATTGATGTGTGAAAACAAATCTCTTTCCTATAAAAAATACTGATCAATGTCATGACTCCACTTATTTATCAAGTACAACTTCCACTTACAACAAATCATTCATTCCCTGCGTTATTTTACTTTTAACAATAATGTATGTTTTATTGTTTTTCAATTAGCATAAATATAGTTTCCAATTAAAATTTATAGTGAATTCCCTTTTTTGGATAATAAATGCTATCTAATCATTGACTTGCATTTTGATTAATTGAGTCCAAACTATGCTTTAAAATGTCCATATGGTATGTAATTGAGTGTTTCATAATATTCCAGGATTATAAAACTGGCATTTACTAATCCTAATTATATGTAATTTGGAGTGTTTTACTGAGTCAATATAATATTTACATTGTTGTAGGTGACAGCTTTAAATATCATTCATGGATGTATTTTATGTGCCTTTTTAAATAATGTTTTACCAAAAATCCTGTGCCATATTTATTACAATTTACTACCTCATATTTACCTTTACGTAACACATATATTCACCGTGGCAATTTTTAGTTTTTGATGGTTACAGTACAATTTCTTACTTACTTGTACAGTAAACGAATCATTAAAATATTGACTGTTAAAATTCGTTATTTAAAAGCGAAAGGAAACATAACCAATATACCTAAAAATAAGACAAAATTATTATCCATTTATTTATTTTATATACATAAGCGATACTTACAAATAAACTGTAAATAA
Organism: Invenusta paracnida; assembly: GCA_036023295.1. NCBI lineage: Eukaryota > Metazoa > Platyhelminthes > Proseriata > Coelogynoporidae > Invenusta > Invenusta paracnida. Next base: position 1,554 of record JAYRBW010041304.1, read on the forward strand.
GAAGAAAAAACATTAAATCTGTATAATATAAAGAATAATATTACAATACTTATATTAATAGGTACATATAATCTATTTTACGTATATTTAGATACATATCTTATTAAATATAAATAAAATAAAATCTTAAAACCAAAATACAAATACATATACCATTATTTTTAGTACGATGTAATAAAATTTATACATTTTCTGTAACTTAGTAGGTATTCAGCAATTTTATCTATTAAACATGTATCTATAAAATAATATAGTCCGAGCAAATCACAAAAAAATTATGAACTATACAAGATATAAATCGGAAGATTTGTGAAAAACCACAATAGTATTTGTACATCAAACAACATGTTATTAATGTTTACTTCATAGATGTTAATACATTTATTTCAGATTCAGTCAAAAGTTCTAGTAATACGAAACAGTCTTTCGTTTCGATTATGGTTGGAAGTTTGTCATTGGAATCGGCATCTTTTTGTCTAATTTGTTGACTCAACAGCTCGTTCGTTTTTTGACCAGAAGATTCAAGCTCCATGCAAAAATCTGATTGAAATTAGTTAAAGTAAATGAAGTATTTGATTAAGAATGATCTTTAATATATTTTAATACTCAATATGAGAGTTATGGTCTTATGAGTGTGTGTAGTATACAGTCTATTAGCGTATAATAAATTATGAATACTCTATATAATATGTAAATATTATATGAAATGGACATATTAAAATAATTTTAAGGAAAATTTCTTTCAATATGCATGTACAATTTTGAAATTTTAATAAAATTAATCAATTTTTAAAGTAAAATCGCGTAGCTATTTAAGAGTTGCAAATTACGTATTTGTCTATACTTATATGTAGTCTGACGGAAAAGTGTATCAAACAGCTTTTGTTTAAGTATTTCGTTAAATTGTAAATATGTCTTTTACTGTTCGGTACAATTTTAGATTAAATAATATAAACACGGCACCAAATGGTAGAAATGTAATAATTTATAAGTCAACTACTGAAAATTACAACGGAAACTAAACAGATACTTTGAAAAATAAATGAAAGTTAAACATTTAGCCAGTCACTATTATGACACTTATTATTATTGAAAGTAATCATTAGACACTTATGGTCGGTGACATACAGTATTCTACATGTACTATAACCAGGGTACTTGCATAACATTCTACAACGCTACAAACAAATCGATATAGAAAAAATTTAAAGAAACACCACATCAAATAGTAATTGTTATCGGCCCAAATTATTCTCTTAAGAAAAGTGAAGTTAAAAGAATATATCGGTACACAGAATAAATGCGTCGAAGAAATAGCCAATTATAAAATAACTCACTCAAAGAAAAGGCAGCTGAGGGAAAGCTATTTCAGAGAATCACCGTTTCAGAGAAAATTATTTGCCCCAATTTTATTTATTGTAATAACGAACTAAATTGAAAGATCTCAAACTGAGTTTAAAAAACGTTACTAGATAATAATATCCATGTATGTATATACTAAATGTTAGATATGTATAGATATTGTATTTATAAATATAAAATATATTTTTTTAATAAATATTTCGCAATGTATATTAATATATAGAATTTTGGACAGAGCGTTAGTAAAATATATAACATTGTGGGTGACATTGAAAAATCATATATGTACATCAAGGAATTAAAAAAGTTGTAACATAAAGTTATATAAGAGTGCACTTGTTATAAAAATTGTATGAATAATGCCGATGATAGGTAGTTAAAATTTAATTAAGTTTACAATTATTTTGGTTTCTTTATTTCCATATTTATATACAAATATAAATAATAAAGTAAGCGCTGTGTAAAAATTGACTTATACGGGATCACATCTAGAACTTTATACATTTACAAGAATTGTTTTGTTTATATATTAAATATTTACTAGACTATAAACCCATTAGAAATATACTCTTTGTGTTCTTCTATGTAACATAATATATTTTAGATAGAAACATTATATTATGTTTATAACACCTGAAAATCCAATTATTTCTGGCCCAGGAGCTGTGCTTCTCTTCATCTCCTGTAGAGTGCCACTAGACGCCTGGTCTAAAAATTGGAAATATTAAGAATGAATTACTAACTATACTTTATTATTGACAAAATAACACAAATAAATATCTATTAAAACATGCTTGTTACTAAAAACTAATTATATTCTTTGAATAAATAGGAGACAGAATAATTAGAATAACCCATTAAATAATCAAAAGGTTAATATTTATCTATAATTATTACAAGTCTCTGAATGTTGGCAATTTAAAAATGTGCAGAAACAGATATATAAAAAAATAGAGAATAAAAATAACAATTCTGTTAGATTTAAAGTCATATTCTAAAAAATATAAACATAACACAAAACTACATTTAATGCGCAGAAAAATAATTACCCAAAAAAAAAAATTTACTGTTAAATAAATTCAATAATTATTTATTTTTATATTTTATCATCCAATACTAATATGGAATTGTTATAATAAATTTAAAATTAAACTAAAAAAGAACATATTATTGTCCTCCAGAATTATACCAGCAGAATGTAATAAACATTATTTTAAAATGATGAAAATATTTATAAGGATAGTAAATAAATCAAGTAGTAATAAAACTTCGAATAAATGAAATGAAAATATATAAGTATTAAACAAATAGTTGCAGCTTTTTAGAAAATAAATTATAAACAATATAATAGAATCAATACATATTAAGTTAGATAACACTGCAGAGTACATTAAAATATTATTGTAATAAATAAAAACTAGTATTTAGTCTGAAGAAATAAAAAATTAAATACCCAACATTTTAGGAAATTGTATTATTTAAAAAAAGCATTCTGTCTTCCTAGACCATAATCGCATTGTATGCATAATTATGGTCTAAAAAGACAGAAATCATAAATTTAATAATACAATTTCAAAAAATAAATTGCCCAAATAATTAATAATAATTAATTATGAAGTATTAAAAAAATACTTTAAAAATTACATATTAAAACAAAACACAAATTTTATAACTCAAAATACGTAATTTGGTTAATTCGTTGTAAAAATATAAATTCACGTTTTCTAAAATAGAGTACAGGACAATTAAACGGGGAAAATTTCGATACATGCTCTTAATATTGCTAGTTTTTCTTTTAAATAAAAATATCTGAACAATGGAATGTTTTCTTTTTATCAAACTTTTATAGATTTAAAATAATTGCAATCTCCATATATACAAAAGTTATGGATCACATTTTACAAGTTTAATAAAAACAATTGTCTCTTTGGTGCAATTATTCAAAATAGAGCGATTTTGGAGATTCCAGCGTTAAATTATGTTTCACTTAATTTTTCGAAAACTGTCATCTATGTTACAATTTAATTTATTAAAATTAAGAAAACTATGAGCTTTGGCTATTATTATTTATTTGTTACGTAAATATACAATTAAAAATATTTCCATAATATTTTCTTAGTTGTTTTAAACGTTAAACATTGTAATTGAGCAGTTATTTGTTCTGGAGATTCGTTTACAAGAAGATATTTGACAATATCCTATATTGGATACGCCCTTATTATCCTTTGTAATCTTGTTATATTTCGTAATACATAATTTTTTATATATCTTAGTAGTACACTTTTATTTTATGGATCATAATCTATTGTTCTTATTTTATATTAAAAGTATATTGATAGACAGGGGTTGAAAAATATTAATAAAAATAATAATAATTTAAAGCGGGAATCTTAAAGATCGCACAAAATGGTATTAAGATAAATAATACATTTTGAAAAATGAATCTAATCTTAAATCGTTGAAACGTATTAACAGATTTAATGATTTATAATTAATTAAATCGTAAGCTTTACGAGGTAATAATTATGCATTCGACAAAACTGCCTTTTCTGTATTACCTGCAGTGACAAAAGAATCGTCAGTATCCGAATCCAAATCTTGAATTTAAGCCAAAATATTGAAAAATTAATGAAAAATGAAATAAAAAATATACCAGCCTAAAATACATTACCAACTTCAGTGGCGAATCTTTTCAAAGTGATTTTCAAAACTTTTTCTTGAGGTGCTTGAAAAGATTGTGATTTGACTGGGTCTATACTTGATGCTGAATATATAATGTGCAGAATAGTTTTATTATACTTTGAGTAAACAAAACACAAACCTGAAAGATTGAACTATCTTTATGTTTTAGTCATATGCTATATGATATTATTTATTTTAATATACAACACAACGTATAATACGTGTCTCGGATTTAAAAAAAGATATCGTTATAAAATAATTATCAAATTTTGAAAAGACCATATATGATCTGAATATATTCAATTTCCACGTCTATTTATTATTAAATGTCTTGCTCATCCTTCTTACAGAACTATTCCTAATACTCACTAATGTCACAGCTGCCATTTTCAATTGAACTAAAACAGATACGTTGTTGTAGGCTCTATATTATCTGGTGAATAATCTGGAGACATACTCTAAGCTGCTAAAAACATAGAGATAAATAGATATTAGTATGGTGTTTTTGGCTTTTTCTTATTAATTTAACACTGGTAAAGCGTTTTTCCTAACAGTTTATAATTTATATTGATACATTTTTTTACCAACACAGAGAACGCCTTCACGAGGCGATGGGCGCAACCCCCAGATAGGGGGCACGAAGATCTCTCGGGTCTCTCATGGGCCTCTCAGATTCTCAGGTACGGACAAGGGGATTGGGGGGGACCGTCGTCGTGACGCTGGCAGTCGCTGGGGGCTATTATTAAACTACAACCCCCGGAATCTGCTTCTCAGGTCTGGAGATATAGAGGAGAACACGAAGCCCGCAGTTGAGGTGTGCTCCACCTGTAGTGTAAGCCTCAGAAGAGTACTGCACCTCTTCAATGCAACGCTGTATGTGGCAGGGTGTGCCACAGGAAGCAAGACTGCAGCGGATTCAGCTAGTATCGCATAGACGAGGACCGTTGGCTCTGCCACACTTTTGGAAGTGAAGCCCTGAGCGCAGAGTTCAACCAGCTGTTCCAGAAGGCGGGCATATCCATCAGCCGCTCAGGAACAGGGCAGGTCCGATTGTGAAATGCCCTGTCTGCGGTGCAAGTCTTAGGGTCTGCTATTTTCCTCTTGTTGGCAGGGTTTACAGGTTGTAGCATCAGATGTGTCTCAAGCAAAAAACCTGAAAGTACCTGACCATGGAGGTTGTTAAAACCATCAAGGAGCGCAACCGACTTAGAAGAAACCTTGGAGCCGGGAGGTCGAAGTGGATACAGGCGTGCCGGAAGATCAGGTTACTGATCGCTGAGGCCAAGAAGGCTTGTCGGAGAGAGTTCCTGGAGTCGCTTAAGAGAAACACTACGGTTCTTCTTATGCGTGGGGGGTGATTCGCTCTTTGAATGGTAAGGCACTGCCATTGAAAGAAACAGGGTGGGTGTTGGTGGATGGGGTCCTCTCTGGCTGTGGTGAGATAGAGTGTCGCGCGGATAGTGACGTGAGCAGATTTTCGACAAGGGCTCTGAATGAAAGTTGCGCAGGCAATATCTCTACAGTTACGCTGGGGTTCGCCACCTTTTCCAGTTGCTTTGAGGCGCGGTCGAGTTCGACGCGAGGTGAGGCGAGGCATTCGAAAAGATCGGAGTTGTTTTGCGGTGGAAGGGGGTTTTTTCACAAAGGGTTCTTTCGCCAACGAATTTTTTAAAATAAAACTACAAATCGTTGCTAGAGTAAATAATCCTACATTAATTTATAGTTTACTAAACTAAATTATCAAATAATTGCTGCTTTATTTCTGATATTATTTACGATATTCAAGAGTAATAACACTTACCAGCATTGTCGAGTGAACTTTCATTTCCCACTGTCCTTCTTCTTTTAATATGTTCCTTCGGTGAAGATGAAACGCCTGCAATAAAATTCGATAAATTAAAACATCTTAATAATGTACTAAACTATATTAAATTATGCCTTATAAACCGTTGTGATAGAATAATTCACTTGATTCTGAATATATAACGTGCAGATTATTATTTTTTATTATACTTTGAGTAAACCAAACATGAACTTAAACTATTGGACTATTTTTATATGTCTTAGTCATATGCAATATGATATTATCTATTTTAATAATACAAGGTGAGTAAAAAGTCGCTATACAGTAGGCATATTTTATGAATAAGCGAAGTAAAATGTCAGTAATTATATACATACATTTATGTACAAAATAATAAGTCAAGATGGGTATTCGAATTGATGTCCATCTCAATTGGTACATTTTTTGTATCGAAAATGACAGTACGATAAATTTAACTACGAAAAAGATTTCTGGTGTATATTGAGACTTTTGACTCACCCTGTATACTTGTTTTATTATGGAACTGAAAAATAACGTCAATCGTAAACTCGATTTTCTATTCATAATAGAAAATAAAAATAAACCTCATACAACATACAATTTTAGTGAGATTTTTTTGTATATTCAGTTGAAGTTTTAAAAAACTAAAATGCCGAATCATCAAGAAAGGTCATGTGTTATTACATATTATGTTGAGTAAAATTGCAATAAAATTACAATAAATTTATCAAGTTGACAAATCTTTTTTCAGACCGGTGATAAAATATCACAAACTGTTTTAGTAGTACTGAGATGCTTTAAGTAGATATAGAAAAGCTAAACAAACACCATTTCATAAGTTTCTAAATGTACAACGTTTTTTATTACATTAAAATACAATTGCATTTTAATAAATACAATTGTATATTCCTGTAAAGAGTAATTTCAATAAGTCCGGTTCGAGTACAGTTTTATAAAAACACATTGCTTTTATTTATTTTTTAATTTTGCAAAATAGAAACCTTTTAATGATAACAAATCTTTATAATTTGTGTAAAAGTAAAAAATACTTTATTTTACAAGTAAAAATCATATCTCTTTAAATTAATTAATAACAAATGGAAACTTATGGAGATTTTCGATCGTATAAGAGTACAACAAATTGTAAAGACAATCAAGAGAAATAGGGTCATATTCAATTCAACTTTAAAAAATACATAAAATTGTCATCTTAAATATATTGGATTGTATAACAAAATCAGGTCATGAGGAATTGAATTATGCTCAACATTGTAGATAATCTCGCATTGACTTTAACATTTTATAGCTAGTAATTACGAATAATGCGAGAAATGTGTTGAAAATAGCCGAATATTACTTTGTCTCAGGGTTGCCATTATCTTAAAATTGAAAATCGGGACGCATACTCCATAACAATTCACTAAACGCCCCCGAACCCATTACAATCGAGCGTGTATTACAGTACTGCATAATGAGCTAGTTAATAAGCATTAGTTACTGCATAAGTTAATTTTTCAATTATTTTGTAGGTTTTACTGAATAATTTATCATTCTACGTATCAATGTCTCAAAATATTTGAAATATCCGTGACGATTAACACGTTTCAATCATATTAAAAACCTAAAATTTATGTTTATATTGTGAATAAAAATAATTTTAAAGTGGTAATTCAATGAAAAATATATTAAATTAAAACAAAATTAATAGATTATTTTAGGACAAATTCAGACAATGCATGTTAATACAATATTCAAAATTTTGCAGTATTGATAGAAATATTAGCTTAATAAAACTTAAAAAAATGTTTTCAGGTTAGTACCAAAAGAAATACGTATTCTTAATCAATACGTCTAAAAATTATTAATTATATTATATTGTACTATTTAAATATTTACACTATATTGTTCAGTACAATATGACACTGAAATAACCGTAAAAGATATATCGTTCATTCATATTTATGTTATAAAAAATGAATTAAAAATGTAATATAAAATAAAAAGTTTAGAATATATTAGAAATAAAATACATTATTCCTTAGTATACATAGAGAAACGACTCAAAGGACGTTGCTATGGACTCTGAAATATATTTTTAAAATATAAAAAATAAATAAAATCTATATTTTGAGAGTTATAAGTTAACCACGCAATTACGATGAGTAAATAATATATAGCAAATATAATTTTATAATTATTAAATAATCAATACCTATATTACACGTATTTTGGAAATAAATTACTATTACTATTGTGATTTTGTTAATATTGATGGCCGCCATTCAGTCTATCCTGGCAAATGTTTTAGCATTGAAAATGCCGTTAATGACTGCTGTAATCACTGAAACCTGAACGTCTACTTTTCCAAATGCATGACTATATCCTACAGGTAATTTTTATAGCAAAAATAACATTACATATTTTGGCATATATTGTATATATATTCTTAATAGGTAATTGTTCATCATTTCCATTTGTATTTTAATTTGTAAACCAGTGCATTATACACAGTTGTTATTATAAAGTACTAAATGCTTGAATATACATATATTCACATCGTCTATTTCAGTTTTCTATTTATTATATTATTAATAAATTGATTGTTTCCGTTTTATCTGTTTAGTAACGCACAAAACAAATATTTACTTACATTATACTACTCATAAGCAGAGGTAGGCGAGCAGTAGAATAAAATTTGTTTATTTATCGTTTGTGTTTAAATTACAGGCAGAGCTGACCGCCGGATAAAAACGAACGAGGACCCCAACAGCCCCCACCACGGAGGCATCTGATTCCTAATTAAGAAAAACGTCTTGTTCCAGAATCTGGACCACCGCCCAACCGCTCCAGGAGATGTCACCACAGAGGTTTCCTCCATCCGCCTCCATGACACCTAACGACAGAGATAAAGCGAAAGAGTACAGCAAAATGTACGCCAAGGTTGCAAGAAAGGTACACTGCGGCAGAAACCGTGTTGATAGAGCCAAAGAGAAAGAATATCGTCAAGAACAGCAAATACAGAAAAGACCAAACGGATAAAGTAGAAAACAAGAATTTTTCAATGCTTGAATTTGATTGTGCTATAGGAGAACTTGGAAGAAATAGAGCAGCCGGAAGAGACAGAATTTACAACGAATTCCTACTTCACTAGGGCGGCTTGGCGAAAGAATTGGACAAGATCGAAGAAATTAAGTATGGGTTATTCGCAGATGACCTTACCATATGGAGCTCCGACAGCGATACAAAGAAAGCAGCTTGGTACATCCAGAAAGCAATCGAGGTAATCCGGAAGTGGTACACAAGCCACAATATGACACTGACGCCAACTAAATATGAGGCTATCCTCTTTTTCAATTGGAGTGGGGACTCAAACCCAAATAAAAGACCAACCCTGCAGATAGGAGGAACTAATGTGGACTATACAAAGAAGAAGTCAAACTACTAGGTATAGTCCTCAACAAGTCGTTAACCTTTACCAAGCACGTGCTGAAAGCGAAAAAGGAGACAAACAGAAGGTACATGCAGCTAAGGAAACTGGCGGGAACTACATGGGGATGCAACGCTAAAACCTTGAGAAGGTTATACGTAGGATATATAACAAGCTGTTTTGAGTACGGAGCCGACGTCTGGGGAAACATAATTTCAAAGACTAACATATCCAAACTCGAAAGAATCCAAAATCGGGCAGCAAGAATCATCCCCGGCTGCGTAAGTGACACAAACGTAGAAACTTTGCTCTTAGAAACCGACCTGGTTCCCCTGGGATGTAGGTATAATGCAATGGTAGTGAAACGATTCGAACGAATGAAACGCATGCCAATGGATGACCCTTTAAAAGAACTGGCAACTACACTGTTACCGACTAGAAGGCTGCAAAGGACAACAACATGGAGAGAGACAGAGAAGGAAACTATGAAAGGAATCCAGCCAGACATCGACAGGTATCCGAGAGAGGAAATACAGACTCATAGCAGGTTCCCTCCTTGGATGGATGACAGCCATCTCAGAAAAATAAGCGTCTTCCCCTACATACAAGAAAAAGTAAAAAGAGAAAACACAGCAGGAAACGCAGGAAGGAAAGAAGTAACCATAGCCGCTCTTAATGAAAGAGGCAGGAGAGATCTTGAAATATGGTCTGACGGGTCCGTTCAAGAGACGAGGGGAGCAATGCAGCCACCTCCAAGCGGTGTTCCCTGGACCAGGGTGTCAACCAATCTTCGGAGAGGGACACTCC
>JAYRBW010041315.1:0-11655 GCA_036023295.1 Invenusta paracnida
GTACGGCAGGAGAGGGTTGGCTATGGAAGGTGTAGGCTTTTGAAAAATTGTAGGCCAGGAGAGGGTGGGCTATGGAAGGTGTAGGCTTTTGATAAATTGTACCGCAGGAGAGGGTTGGCTATGGAAGGTGTAGACTTTTGATAAATTGTACGGCAGGAGAGGGTTGGATATGGAAGGTGAAGGCTTTTGATAAATTGTACGGCAGGAGAGGGTTGGATATGGAAGGTGTAGGCTTTTGATAAATTGTACGGCTGTAGAGGGTCCGATATGGAAGGTGTAGGCTTTTGATAAATTGTACGGCAGGAGAGGGTTGGATATGGAAGGTGTAGGCTTTTGATTAATTTCTACGGCAGGAGAGGGTTGGCTATGGAAGGTGTAGGCTTTTGATAAATTGTAGGCCAGGAGAGGGTTGGCTATGGAAGATGTAGACTTTTGACAAATTGTACGACAGGAGAGGTTTGGTTATGGAAGGTGTAAAAATCCACCAACCAGCAAATAAATGTATTACATTCTTTTTTATTGTGGATAAATGTTGCCATAATATACTTAGATCTATCAACCATACCAGCAGTATTGTCAAAAAATAATTATTACAGTTGTATATTTCAATTATAAGAACAATTAAGGTTAACAGTTTATTTTTGATGCGAAAGGTTGAAGAAAAGAATGGTTGTAGGTATTTACACTTTCTATAGATACGTGAAATGTAGAAGTGTAGCCAGCTTACAGATTTATCCTGAGGTGTACCTAACTTTAAATTCCAATTTTATTATATTAGTATGCGTGTGGATATACCAACTTCCGTATTGATTATTCACTTTTTGTCAGAAACTCACAATTTAACAATCGTGTTTAGGCAAATTTCCACATCACAATATTGATTAGGTAATTTTTCATCACGAAATGTAGAACTGAATTACTTTATTAGAAAGCTTTATTAAAATGATTAATTCTTCCAGTATGATGTAAGCAGAGCTTGTTTTTAAAATCACTAAAGTGCAAGTAATTATGCAATGTATCAATTGTAGGTAATAGTTCTTACTGAATTATATTTAAAAATATATGTATTATGTGTTGTTTGCAAATATATGAATAAATTAAATAAATAAATTTTAATGAAACATTACACTTGTTTCATTAATAATAACAGTAAATAATGGTTTTATCTGTTTAATTTAAAACATATTTTTTAATGTCGACAGATGTGTTCTTAAATTTTCTGTTATTAATTATTTCATTAATAATGTTATAGTTTATCAAATTAATAAACATGATAACACTATTTAATAATAAATAATAATAATAAATTTCACAAATTTAGTAAATTAATTATTTTAATTAAGTAAAAGAATACTTGAAGCGACATATTTTTCATTTTACATTAACTGAAGTTTTATCCCTTTTAATTATGAACAATTAAATACTAACTGCTTTCAAATTAAAATTATATTCGAAACTACTTAGACGAAAATACATAAAGAAAATTAAGTGAAAAACTTTACGGAATTGATGGTCATATTTCTTTCGAAAAGATAGCATTTCTTATTTTGCAATTCATGGCAATAAGATATATTAGATATATATATACAAATATGATATTTTCTACTATGACGCAAGTACCACCTACTCCTAGATTTAAAACAGAGAAACATGTTCATTAAAAATAGAAACTTTTACTTTTTTAAGCGAGTGATAAAATGTGTTTCTTACGAGACAGATATTAGATGAGAGTATCATTCCTAAACATATGTATATATAGATCACCATTGAATTTTGATTTTCAAGTTTCATGTTTCATTCCTAGCTTGCTTGCTATTTAGTACTGACTATCGTAAGTTGTAATTTTCATCACGATGATGCTCACGCTTAAGATTTATAAATAAATTTCTGTCTGAGGTATTTTGGCACGATCTTTCCCTCGGATAAAAGTAAGAGTGTCATTAGCTGTAGAGCAGGGAAATGTGCCGAATTTAGTAGTTAAGAACATTTAGCAATTTTACATGGAATTTAGAAAGCAATATTGATAAGCAATTATGTGTAAATATGATAAATGTTAAGTATATCTGCATCTTTCGAAATTAGAGCATTGGTGTCTGGCATGATTTTATATTCGTTTCATATTATTTATTGACTTTAAAGTGTATACCAATCGATGCTAGGAGGTATCATGCACTATCGTCGGTCCCTCTATCCAAACCGCCCTATCGCATTGTTGTGAATTTTAAATGGAATACTTTTACGAATGGAGCAATGTATGTAAACTTTTGTCACTTCTCCTAAAGTATTATTTTACAATTTTTAGCACTATATTCACTATATTGCAGCCAAAGGATTAGGTGACCACATTTTAAAACTGCATGTTTTTTAAAAATAACTACAACAGGTATGTATACCTTTCGCGAATCAATGAAATTCTTACTCCGTTAATTATTATTAGTATCGCATAATAAATCATGTTCAGTATGGAATATAAATTACTTTTTTATTGAAAGCATGAACAAGTGCTCAAAAGAAATCATGGAAACACCCCATTAATAAATAATAAATTACATAATAATTAAAACATTAAAAAACTGCAGCTTCAGCAAACACACGTCATGTGTCACATAGATTTCTTTATAAAAGAAAATGAAAATATATTATTTTGTAAAAATAAGTTTTCAATATATTATTTAGTTTTAAGAAAACTATTTGTCTAGCATATTCAAAAGGGAAAACATGTGTGTGAATTTAATTTGAAATTAAGTATATCAAGATATATCTCTTCATTATAATTCTATTATTGAAATAATTTAACTAGTAATTTAAGTTAGTATATTCAACAATATTTGAAGTATGTATATATACATATATATTTTAACAAATGTTTGTATATACAGCTGCGTACTCGTTTGCAAAAATTACAAAATTACAAATTTTGTTCTTGTGAATGAATTTTATTTTATGAAAATATTTTATTTTTAACATAATAAAAATAAACGCCTATATAACATGTTATCCAAAAATATAGATCACTAACTTAAAGGTAATTTAGTATGTGCATATAGATAAAAAGAATAACAAATAAGACATTGTGCTTAAGCGCATTTAAATGAACAATTTACATTTACGCATAAACCAAATAAAAAGGGAACATGTGGTACACAGTTAAATCAAGTACGGAAAAGGAGTATGGTATATACGGTTGAAAACCGTAAATTAACGTGCGAAAAAAATTTGAATAGCACCTACGCTTTTTTGTCAGTTCATATATGATATTATAAATAATTCCCTATGTGTATAATACCCATATATTCTAGCTATTTGTTCTTAAAAGGAATTTTTTATTTTGGATTTATAAATTAACTAATTATTTGTCGATTTTGCTACAGTAATTGTCAAATAATTCCTTATATGTTAATGTCAATTAGATCGTACATTTAGACTATCTAGACTATAGTTTTTGTATTGAACATATATCTTACATTATATTTAAGTGTAATGATTTTTGTGAAATAATAACATAGTAAGATAACTATTCAGAATGCATATAACTAACATTATTGAAATAATATTTTGTAATTTTATTCGTATTTAAACTTATTTATTGTAAACAATTTTGAAAGATGGGTATAACGTATAATAAAATATTTATTCAGCATGATCAATATTTGTAAAAAACATATTTAGTTACGCTAAAATGTACATAACCATATATAATTCATAAAACCACTTTTATTCACATGTAAATAATAATATATCCCACCGGTACATATACTTTAACACATACCTAATAATTATAGTTTGCGTTGGGAAAACATTGCAATTAATGATTCTCTATATGCAAAGAAATAGATTTCCGTTGATTAGTAGCTGTATTACGTAATGGAAGGTCTAATAACATTCATGTCTAGATGAGAGTGCTTAAATGTAATTTACCTAGACAATCTTGTCTTATTTATTAGAACAGTTTTTGTACATTTTTATACAATTATACAAAAAGGTCAATGTGATCATATATAACAGCTCTGAAATGACTCAATATTATAATATACTGATTCAACATAATGATGCAGTTCAATATATGATATAAATTTGTATAGTGTTTAGTTGCATTACTCTAACAACTGTAGTTTAACACAAGTGACACTGTACTCAAAAGACTTGAGTACATATAATTGAATATATTGATGGAGGTATATACATATATATATATTTATTGATTAGTCTAATTTGAGGATTTTATTAAATATTCATTTTATGTTTTGGAGGTGCTGCTGAACTACTATTGGTACTGCTTTTAAATAGTCGAAATTGTGTAAGAACCGTGTATTTTAATATTCTGTATTTAGCATTACTTTGTATCTTCTTTAAACTCATATACATTAATATGCCTAAAACTTAATATTAGGTACTACATATTTAATTAATGTCTTATTTTATTATTCAATTATTGAAAAACTATTTAATCTGTTGTTGAGCATTGAATACATACTCGGCTCGCTACCCCACATGCCTGTTGAGGGGAGAAAAACAAGGACAAGGTGAACTGTTAAGTACTTTTAGCCTTAAAAATATAACTAATATGTAGAATGATGTACTTGCATTACTTTATTTGTTTTAGAAAAATGTCGTCAATCGTGTGCCCAGTCTTCTCTGATAGAGAGGATTCCAGACCGAGCATGGTTATCATGTTCAGAAGGCCAACAGAACCTTTAAGTCTGTACTCTCTGATATGAACTAAAGTATGGTCTTGTAGGTAAGAACGCTAACATAACGAACGTTAAGATCAATTATACGTACCTTTATCACTCATTTTTTTTTAAATACGATTGTAATACACTGGTTTCAACCTAATTAATAAAACGTTCAATGTATGAAATATGTTTATAATGAAATTGCGTTTTTCCTTTTATGAGTATTGTCATTATGAAATTTTCATAAAATATAAAATCATGCCTTTTTCTATCAATCAACAACGTTTTCACAATTTCACTCAATGTATTGTTTTTACTATATCACGTATGATATATTTATTATTTGGCTACTATTTTTACCTTGTACTGAAAAATAATGTTATTTCAGATGAAGCATATAAAAGATGACATCAAAAAACTACCGCCCTCTTGTGAAGGACTTGCCACATGTGCTTCCGTATGCAAATTACGAGCCACAGCTGCAGTTTCCAGATAGTAAGTGTTCTAAACTAACGTCTATATAATTCTCTTACACATCTTGCTTTAAACAAAACTAAATTAAACCCGAAGAGTCATTTTTAGTTACTATTTCCTTGCGCCGTAATTTCTGGTCAAATGCATTTATATTTCTCCGCAATTTTCCCTTAAACTAAATATTCATAAATGTAGTGAATAAATGCAAGCAGAACAATCCCTTATTCTTAATATTCGCTATCAATTACATTTTATAATGTTGAAAAAAATACTTGTTGTGAGATAGTAAGGCGATACATACGGGGATCATTAACCCCATAACCATCACATGTAATGTGTATATATAGGTACGCCTGCAGAACATTTCAGGGAAGATTTTGAATGTTCCATCCATGAAAACTGTCTCAGCAGCGTACATGTGACGTAAATTTTGAGAAGTACTGAAAACAACGAGTCCATCCTCAACGCCAACATTGGCAATGACAAAGTTAATCAGTATATAATCAGTATGCCAAATTTTATGCTCATAGTTATAATTATAGAGCCCAAGATATTAAATGTTAAGAATTGAATTTTCCGTCATTCTTCTTCCTCTTCTTATATATTATTATTATTTATTATTCATCTATGACCTGGTATTCGTATTTTTTTTTTCTTCCTCTTCTTCTTGATCAAACCCAATAACACTCCTTAACATCACTCAATTTTTATCAAATGTTCCACATAATATATTGAAAATGTTGCAAAGATGAGAAAAAAGATAGTTTCACCTTGCAACGGACGCTAAGGATCTGGATTTTGCATAGCAACCACTGTTTCACAGCTTAAAAAACAAAACAACATGTTATCGTGTAGCGCTGCTTTAAATTAGTTAGCATGTCAATGTTCCTGTTTATAGCTGCTGAAGAAATGGAGATATGGGGAAAAAATACACTTTCCTATTTAAAATTTATTATAAACTATGTAACTTAATATTTGGAAGCAACAATAATTATATATGTATATAGCGGAATCACCGTGCAAAACTGTACATTATCATTATTGGTGAAATTGAAAAATATGTAATGGTAATTTAATTAATTAAAGTATGTCTATTTGTATAGTAATACGATTATATCATAAGTTTATCCATCGCCTGTCTATTTAAACAAAAAGAAAGTACTAATTAATGGTTATTAATGGTTAGAACACAGGTGCATTTAAGGTTAAGTGTTACATTGTACCTGTAAATATATAACATAACTATCAGTTACAAAGTCTGAATTCCATATTATTCTAATTCGGTTATAATTTGGCTTGATAAAGACAGATTTTTATGAAAATAAGCTACTAGAACTCATAGCTTGCAGTTTATGTGTTTTAATTCTAACTATTTATACAGCTTTGCATGTTATTTACTGAAATGTAAGGATTTTAACGACAGCCGAGCATTTTGCTTCACAGAATATTTTCCGTAAATTTCCGTAACATATTTACAGTGTCTACATATCTACACATTATTTTATTTTAGAATATAAAAAAAATAATCCATTCTTCAAATACAAAATTACAAACTAAATATGAATATCCATTCATCTGCTTATATTATTGTCTAAAATTATATTCGCAATGCATTTTGTTATACTTGCATAAAATGCGCAATAGCGCAACGACTTGCAACACATAGTATTTAATTGTCATAATTTAAAAAATGTAAGATAGTAGGTATATATTAGGTATATAAATTAATGTATTGGAGAAATAAATTGACAGTTAAATGACATAAAAATCTTCGATGAATAAAAACATATCCTTAAATTTTCGATTTCATTCGGTGGGGGGGGAATTGGTCACCCTTTGTAATAACAAACCTCTTTTTGAGCTTTCATCTTGAAGGAGTTTTGAGGATCTTTAGTAGTTTGCATTTTTCTCAAACGTCTATCCACGTAAATATACTCGATACCGTTTATAACTGTATTCGCAAAGAAAATATTGTAATATTGATTTTTATATTTTTCGTTAGTGGTTTAACTTTTAATTCTATAATTAAACAAATTAGAAAGACTTTACGAAGTTTTATTTGTAGAATACTTTCGTAGTTCTAATATGCCTACTAGATGTTAGATTGTCTATCATTGTAGAATTTGCTTCTTGAAGAGTTCTAAGGTTTGCCATACATTGAAAAGATTATTTTAATTTGTAGGATTTTATTACAAAAAGTAATAATTCTTTTTGTTATGACAGTTGAAAATAAGGCAAGGAAGCAGTGATGTGATTTTCCCTTATATAAGAATATTAATAGGATATTATTTCGTTTATTGCAATTATTGGAAATTAGCTTACAAGAGATATTACATTTATAATGCAGTTACACAAATAATTCGAAAATAATTTACACAACAACTAGTAAAATAAACAAACTATTCAAACAAAACTGTAAAATTATAAAATGGACAGTAACAAAACAAATGTACAAGCTAAGTTGATTCCGTTGCGTCTACACAGTCAAACTAGCCTCATAATAAGAACAAGGCAAACAGTTACCGAAGATAGATATAGTCGGGCTGGTACCTGGGGGGCATGACGAAGAGAAAGATTCTTTGGACCAACTGAACCCCTCAAAGTGATGACAGGCCCATGAAGAGAAACACACCGTAGAGAACCGCCATTGGGATGTACTGAAATGATAATGTGTTGCTTTAGGAGAATGTGTGCAAGAATAAGAATATACTACAAACACATTTAATTAAAGTTAAGACATATATTGTGTGGCGTCAGTTTACATAAAAATGTGTAATATTTTAAATGATCTTAATATAGTCTATATGTTTATGGAACTTCTAACATTAAATGCATTTGTTTGTAAATAATGAAAAACGTGTAATTAATATAAAAAACTGTTTTACTGTGGTGTTGTGTATATCAACGTTTGAAAAAGATAATTATCTAACATTTATATTATCAGATTATGGAAGAAATATTATATCCCAATGTAAAAAGCATTTAAATTCCTATAATAGTTTAAAAATATTACATACATACATTATTACATTTATAGTATATTCAAACGCATGTCTCTTTAATGTTTTAACATACGCACTGTATAATATTGACTTTAGCTTTGCATCATTCTAACACCTTTTTTTAACATGATTACTTATAAATATGCTAAGCTGTGTTAGTATTAATGTATATTTGTGGCTAATTGTATACGTTTAAATTAAATTAAATCCAAGTAAGATATTGTGTTATAACGTGATGGATAAATCTACAAAATAAATCGCTTCCAATACATAATCTACTTTGAGGACACTATTCAAATCCATTATGGAAGCGATGTCTCCTCATTTAGAAGGGTTATAGCGACGGACTCACTGGACGAAACTGAAAACAAATTTCAATTTTAGAATATATGTACTAGTTTTCTAGTTTATTTTAACACTATCTATTTTGCTCTCTATAAAGTCAAATTAAATAAAAACACTAAATTTTAAGAACACGTATATATATTTTTCGACAACTATAGATAAAACTATAATGGAATAAATTATTAAACTTGAATATTTAAATACTTATTTAAATACCTACCTGCGTTTTTTAAACACAGAACTGTTATTTTAAAACACAATTAGGGTTTGTAATAATGTCAACAGCTGGAACATTGCATCCTCACAATAATTTCAGCCAAACAATGGCAAATCTGTTAAAGTGAGCGTCGGCAAGAATATAAAATACAAGCCTTTGAGGCATTAATCATTGCGTCCATTAAACCATCAATTTGTGAAGTGCCAAGAGATAATCTTAATTTGCCTTGGTTCTACTAATCCCAAAGACCTTAGTGTCTGATTCCAACACTAATAACACTGATATTATATGTACCGTTATTCATACTGGTATCAGAAGACCGAAAATATATAAATCACCACAAACGTATCAAGACATGAAACCCAAAAGCATCCCTTTTTTAGATGTTTTATTGATTGCGACAACATAAAGTAGACTGAATTTTGACGAATAGGCCTATTTGGAGTTTCAAACAGTTCGTTATAAATTGTCTCAACACCCTTATTCTGCAGCAGATAAGACAGACTTGCTGTTTAACAAATTTTTAAATGATTAAGTAGTTTGAGGTATTATTTTTCGTTACTTAACGGGTTTCTATTTTAGATATCCATCACCTTAGTCATAAGACGGAAGATGTTCGAAATAGAGATAATTACACAACATTTCTTAGCAAATAGGATAGCTGTGGCAAGCTCGATTGTGGGACTCGTTTGATTCAAAGCTTTAATTATTCGATTATTCTGACTAACCTAATGATTTGTTAACGGTTTCCAGATGATGCCATTTCAAAAAGTACAAGTGGAATCTATCCTTAAGTCCAATTGACAGAAAAAATATTTGTATTGACATAGAAATTTATTTTTAGTAAAAAGATCTTTATCTTTATTTGTATCTTTACCTTTCTTTCAAAACAGTAGTATGGAAGTGAATACAAATAATGTATAATTGGTATTGAGTTTTAACCCCCTATTAAAAATAATTTGACTCCAACTATGTATATATATTTATGTATTGACTGCGTTGTTTATAAAATTCATATTTTAAATATTCTTTAAATTTCTAAAACTTTAATTCATGAATTTACTGTTTATATGAATGTTTTCGTTTTGTAAGCGTATTTCTATTAATAGATTTGTGTGGAACAACTAGATTTTTTGCAATACAATTTTCTGATACAATTTGAAGTTTATTACAAAAGCTCAGAAGCGATAATTGAATACTAGAAAACTGCAATTGCGCTTACTAAAAGGTGCTACAACCAGGGAAGTACGCCCTTGTGGACACATCCTTATTGCGAAACCCACAAAGGCATGTTATTACTTAAATACTGATTTCGTGATGAAAGTTAATGGAGTCATTGGACAATTTTCCAATTACAATATGCGCGAAAATGCTGTTGATGAAAACATGACTAAAGATAACTGTTAAATATGTAAGAAGAAAATGTTTTAAACATAAGTAGATAAGGATTGCCTATAAATAAAATAAATAAATTCTCTCCTTAATTTTATTCAACAACAACAGTTAAAGTGCGTATATGGATGTGGAAAGTACATTATATGTTTAAAAAAGTTTAAAAAATATTAAGTTATTTTATTAACCTTTTTTGAACTCTGTTTTTGTGTGGTCGTAATTATTTAAAACAATAATGCAGTAGTAAAACCGAATAAGAAGATTAGTTAGTTATATACATCTTGTTAAGAACGTCTTACTGGCGATTACGATGATCAAAGGAGATTCTTGTCATCGATACTCCTATTTCCTTTGATGTACATATTTTATTGAAGCCTGTATGATAAAATTGCATACACCTTTCTGCAAGGTTCAGACTTGGATAAGTAACATGGCTCTCTTTAATTAGGCCTATGTAATCATATCTTCATGCGAGAGTTTCTAAATAAGAGTCTAAAATCATGTAATAGTACATATTATATTCCGCTATACATAGACTTCGCTCTAAGAACATGGAGCGTTGAAGTAGGTATAGCTTCATAATTATGAAATCGATATTTTTTTTTTAAAAGGAGGACTGTTGTGATAATAATTTTAAATTGTCTACTGCACAAAAATAAATATATATTTGACCAAAGTATGACTGATGGCAATCAGATTCTCTGGGTTTTTTCGTAGCGTGTAACTTATAGAAACATTCAAATTTTGTTTATTTTAGTTGGAAATGTATTGGTTTAATACTTCAATTAAAACTTTTTCAATATTTCTTGAACGACCGAATATATACAAGTTTGTACAATAGTACAAGCAAAAAATATATATTTAATCAACAGAAAATTCGTAAAAGTGAGCAAAACTCGAATATTTTACGCCAGCTTCTGACTTACATATTGAGAGTAAACAACGCTTGCACGTGATTGACTGCATACGTGTTACATAACTGATAACAGTGCAAGAATTCTTCATCCAAGATTATGCCACGCTGTATCCTGATGAAGACTTAACCCCCTATAATTTACGAACTATACGCTATGCAATGTTTATAGACATGGAGGACGACCTCATCCCTCTTCTCTTAGCAAACATTATCAACTGTACTATCTTTATTTACTACGATAATTTAACAAACTATTATAAAGTCACCCATAGACATCTAGCTATAGCTGGACTAGACACTGACTAATTTAACCAGCTTAATGTAACTATATATGTATAGCTTAAATATAGCTAGGAAAACATTGTAACTACATTTTCAATTATTCCAATTATATATTTCTTTCGTGATTAAATCATTTATCTTTTATATTTCAATAATAAAAGACTAAAATGAATAATAATAACGATATTATAATGATAATAATAATACAATAATATGTCAACATATGCTCAAATATTAGTATTCTATATATTAGCTATTAAACAATTATAAATTCCAGTGCAAAAAATAAGTCGTGAGAAAATAATAAGTATATATTTTATTAAGAACAAAACGGTAGAACTTTAGGTTTTA
>JAYRBW010041326.1:0-11654 GCA_036023295.1 Invenusta paracnida
GAGCCTGTATGGAGTGAGATGATAGCCCAAAGTTATGATTGCAATAGTTCTTTGCATCTATCGTTTTGATTACAATAGTCCTCACACGTATTTCATTTATTTTTTTACATTTTTATAATATATACTCGTATTACAATATATAGTTGTGCAAACAACACTGTAACATGCTATATCGACAGTATTACAATCTCGAAAAATTCACCTGCCCAATGGCCATATAAAATTGCT
This sequence comes from Invenusta paracnida, assembly GCA_036023295.1. NCBI lineage: Eukaryota > Metazoa > Platyhelminthes > Proseriata > Coelogynoporidae > Invenusta > Invenusta paracnida. Next base: position 229 of record JAYRBW010041326.1, read on the forward strand.
ATTAGAAAGTTTGTATGTTAATGTTTGATCCTATATTGGCTATTGTTATTTAGACGCCTAGCGCTTTCATATTGTCCATACGTAGTTATGAGTATAGACGTTTTCATCCAGAAAGGTGCTATACCAATATCTAAGCAAAGCAAAATATGCTTTAAGTAATTTTAATAGATATGCTAAAACCCTCCATGCAGATTCTGTTGACATTTATTAGATTAATTGAATTAAGTAATTATTTATTACTTATATTAGTTGATATTCTTCTGCGAGCTCGCTCAACACATATATGATTACCTCGACGCTTAAAACAATAACCATATGAAACGAATAATTTATCGATATGGGCAGATACATATATATATATACTTTCTTTGTTAGATATTCCAATTCATCAATTATAACACAATGCATAATTAGCCACATCTCTAACGACTTTAATTGAATTTTCTTTAAAAAATTGAAGCTCCTAAAAAGACAACTTATATGTATATTATATATCAATTGATCCATAAAAAATACAAAAGGTTGTATATTTTTATGTATAAGTCAATAGCATAAATCTTATGACACTAACATTGTTCATCATTATCTAATTTTAATAACATCCAATTTTCAAAATCAAAAACTATATGAAAATGATTCACACTAATAAAATATATTAATATTCTATCTTGAATAGTTCGGAAGCATATTTTATGCACATCATGCGAGAGTAGCATTTAATATAATTATACAAATTCATTTTTAGAATGCAACCTATATTTAAACAGCTAATGGATTATTATTTAAAAACATTGAACTCAATTTAAGACATGTGATTTTTCAATTCATGCAATTCATGAAATATAGACTTGATATCATAGTGCTACATATACTTGACATAATGAATCATGAAATATAGACTTGTTTTTGTATTAATTACACATGCGAATTTATTGTTATCAAGTTATAGACAACCTAATATTTACTTTATCGAGGGAGGGTTTCCAATTACAAGAGTGAATGATATTTAATATATTTACATATCTGTTATTGACCAGATTTTAGTCATGGCCATAATGTTATAATAAAATGTTTTAAGACATGTTAATGACATGGTATTCCACAAAATATTGCAATCTACAGTTTGGAAATTCCATATCTATATACAGAATATATATATGGAATTCCAATAATGTTCTGTTCGATTATTTTTAGACACTCTCCACTTTTGGAAACCAAAACCAAAACTGAAACCAAAACTTTGGCTTTCAAATTAGAATCAAAACACCCCCCTCCAATGTGTATTAGATCGCCAACTTAAATTACCATTGTAAATATTATCAGGACAGTTGAGTTTTAACATGTATGTTCCTATTTTATATTAAAATAATATTGGAATATTTCAAATTTTTTTTCATTTATAGTAATGAAAATTATTACATTTACGATAATATGTTTCTATAGATCACTTCAAACACACAATAAATATTCTGTCTAATTTTTAAATCGAATATTCGCAATTCGGTTGTAATTTTGTTAATATATTATACCACTCTATTATATATGTATTATGTTATTTGAATATAATTTAATGAGTAGACAACTTTATATTAAGTGAAATAAGCAATTTTACTTCAAATTTGTTAAAGCTATTCGGGGTATAAATTTCGTAATAAATATATTTATTATTGCTTATCTTCAATAATACAAAAAACTAAATAAATAAAGTTTTAATATGTTATTTAGAAAACCGTAATGTGTGTTTCAGATGAATGTAAAAGACAATGTTTAAAATATAACTAGTTTATGTAATTAGGATTCATACGATTATATAATTGCCAATTTTACTATGCAGACAATGCTGCAACACTGTGTAATCTACTGTATATTATGATGTTTACATCATGAAATTAGTTGTTTTAATACGTTAATAAGTTTATTAACTTAACATTAATTAATAATTCTTTATTAAACTACAGTATAATGTAAATTGCTATTTAATTCTCTTTATTACCCATAAAAAAGTTCAAAATGAATGAGAATTTCAATTTAACATTATATTCTAAATATATTCAATACAATCAATGCGAACACTACATATACACAAATATAATTTTCACATCCTAAGAAGCTGAGTAATTTTTAAATTATGTAATTTTTTTGTTGATCTTCTGATATTTGAAGATTTCAATTTATCTGTATTGATAATCTATATTTAATCATCGATATCTTCTTCTTGAACTCCAGGGATCCCGAAAACGTAGACTCATATTGCCAATGCAACCGATTAAAAGACAAACACTTAGATGCTGAAGCTCTCAATAGAGGTGGGGACTCCTGGAAGAGCGAATCATCCACGAAGCAGATCCCCTGCAATGCTCACGGAATGATCAACTTTCAGGGCTACGGCAGAACCTGGGTTGGCTCCAAACCAAAGGTAAAATCTTCATGGTGTCTGATCACTGAGAATAAGTATAAACAAATAGGTTTAAACAAACATGCAAACAGGTAACAAATATACAAACATTAAGCATATATATAGTACTATCGCATGAAAAGTCACGTTACTCTTTCTTACTGCATAAACAAATTGTTGAACTTTTAGAAGCCACATCTTTGAATAATAACATGCTCAAAAATATTTCTTAAACTTTCTTTTTTCTCCAGATTTTAATGTACAAAATCTAAAGAGTAACGCTGATTTGTATTACAACTTGTTGTTTTCTATTTTAGATATAGCGTTATTCCACAGATGTATTTGTTGTTGTTAAAATGGTACCTATTGAATCATCGCCTCTAAATGTGAAGGACATCATTTATTCTGTCGATGAGTCAATTTTTGTTAACTATAGATTTTTAAATTTGTGAAACTAAAATTGTGTACATTTATTGATTTCACATACCATCATTTTTAATTTCCAATTATTAATTACATCATATTTTAATTACTTTTATTCCATAATTCATTTAGGGGTGTTTTTCCAAATTTATAAAAAAAAGGATAAATTCATTCTAAACAACCCTACTATTTTAATTTAAATATATATGAATTAAAATTATTATATAATTATACCTATTTAATTAGTTAGTTGGTTAATTTTTTCGATGTTTATACATATTTGCCGAAATTATATTTATAAATATTATAGACTTTTACATAAAATACAGATGTAGTATCAGATATCCATATTAAATTATAATGTATATTATGGTGATAAATACAGAATAAATTAGAAAATTCTCCAAATGATTGTCAATAACGGGTAAGAATTCAGTTTTATCGTAAGGAACGAGTTAACAGTATTAAATTGCTAAATTTAATTATTGTACATCAAATTTGAATTCTGTATTTCACATTTGATTACCTTTTTTCTATTTTGAAAATGTTTTTATCCACTAAAAAGTTTATTTCAGAATTTAATCTCCTTGTTTATACATTCGCTGTCCACTCAAACTTTGAATTCATATTTTATATTTGTACATGTCAGATTTGATATGATGTTTGTCCAAATTTGATTGGAACAGGAGCTATTACCGCCACACTGTCATGTCCGCTCTAAGTCCTCCCCCGGATAAGCCTTGCTTGTGATGATGATACATCTTACTGCTTGGCACAAGCATGAATTTGTTTAAATATGTTTTTCGTATACTAATAACACCTGGAAATTGTAATATACTAAACATAATAATAGAATGTTATATATTTTCAGTTTTTAACTCATTGTTTTTTGCAAGTGTTGTCGTAATTAAATTAATTAAACTAAATTTATTAATGAAAGTTAGAGCAAAAGACGTTAAATAATGAAAACTATAAATCTTTTAACTGGAATATATTTCAATATTTATTTTGATATTTATTATTATAGTTTCCAATACATTTTACTCATTTGATTGAGGATAGTAGCAGTTAGGTACCGAAATATATTCCAGTTGAAGTATTCAGTGTCCTCATTTTGCGTCTTTTGCTCTAACTTTCCTTACTTCAATTAAGACGGCAATGAGAATAACCTCGATAAATATTTATTATTGTACCTTTGCTAAAGACGCCTTCCAAAATATCGATGTTTTGGTCCCATTTATTTAGTGTCTTTGACCAAAATATTATTACTAATTCAAACTATACTAACACAACACATATTTAAACTCTAAAATCATTTTTTGAGCAGTACAATGTTTCAAAAATAATGTTGTCAATCGAATTTTATATTTGTATTCTCTCTTAAACTTGTAATTTTACTTTTATAAATATTTTTGTTACAATAAAAATTACAACAACAAAGAATATTATTGAATATATTACAGTTCTTATTTTAGCACTAATTTGATATTCTAAGTTTTAAATTTCTGGTAATAAATGAAATTTAACATTTTATTTATTTTCACTCGCGTGATTACACTCAAGGAAAGGTCCGATCGTTAACCATGCCGATTTATCAATTATCAATTTTATTCCAGTACGTTCGAGTGGACCTCCTCGACAAAAACGTTAAAAACTTCGACAACATCTACACCCTCCTCAAAACCTATTGGCAACTGCCCACTCCTAAACTCATCCTTTCCATAAATGGTGGCGCCAAGAAAATGTCTCCTATGACAAAGCAACTGGAAGCAGCATTTAAACAGGGTATTATTGGCGTCTCTACTTGCACTAGTAAGTGTTTGCGGCATAAGGGCGTGGTCCTTAAAATACGGATTTATTATATTATGTTTTCGTGTATTTTTCAATATTTTAATATTGTCTCAAGCAAATTGCTTTTTCTTAATTAGATAGTAAAGGAAATTAGCATCAATATTTATATTTCCATGTTAATTTTCAAATTTACCATGTTTTATCTGATTTAGAAAAATCTGTTTGAAGTATATTTGTTACTTTTTAATATTATATTTATATACATTATTTAACAAAATATTCAGTTAAATGTAATAACAATTAGAAAATCTGAAACAAGGAATAAAACATAGAAAATGCTTTCATTTAACTTGTGGAGACCTTTCGGGGATTTCATAGTCGACGGCAAGATAAAGACAGTTAATATACCGCTAAAAATGCAATTATTATTTAAATATATAATTAAAGGATTTAAACATTTACTTGGAGGGAACAGTAATGAAAGTGATAAAGCCCCAATCATTGACATATTAGGGGGAATAGTTAATTAGGTGTTTGTTTATAGAGTGGTTTCGGTTTTCGCAGTTTTGGGATAAATGTTTAGAATGCCTAATTATATCATAATGTATTAGCGAACTGCAATCATCTGATGTCAAAAACAAATATTTTATTTGCACAAACGTATCTAATAATATAATAACATTTATTTATTATCACAAATAATAAACGTCAAAAATTTGTAATATATATTTATGGTATTTATTATTATGTTAATTTTATTCATTGTGAAAATAATTCTGTATGTTGTCAATGAAATTTGGAAATGTAAAAAGAATAATATTATAATTAAAATTTGAATGTATCTTACAAAGCTGATATAATATGTATATTATGCCATATCTGTGATTTTTACAGCAACACTGTAAATTGATATCTATACGTTCATTTAATTTATTTGGGACTTCGTTTAAAAATGTTTGTGTTGCGTGTACATTTACAATACATCTTACCATTTGTTTTTATAAACTAGTGTGAAGTTATTGACATTTACTTTTAAAAACTGACATCATATACGAGACGAATAGCTAACTGAGTCAATATGCATCTTGACAAGTTGTTTGTCATGATTGTCTAGCGCTAAATGTCTATGGAAACAAAGTTGTATACATAAAAGTAGTAGGAAGGAGTGACTCCAGACCACCCCTAACCCCCCTCCCGACCAATCAGAATCGAAAACAGCTTCAGCCAATAATAGAGCTCGAAAATTATAAAAGGAACGCGCACGTCTCACGCAGCTCATTTTACTCTTGCTTACGTTACCGAACGATCGTTTATCATAACTCTCTCTCCGCTCTCAAGATGTCAAAATTTATTTTGAACTACAATATCAATCGGCAAATATGCTCTCCATCAAAGTGGGGCCCGATCGATGCTCTAAGATGGGAGAACGTTTTATTCACATGAAAACGTGTGTCAGTACAAAATACAACTCTTATACTAAAAGCATTGTTTTTATTAACATTAAGGGGAAGTACAATGATGCAGTAAACGTTTCCTCAATAACGACGGATAGAGGTGGTCATGTACGAAAGGCGACAGTGTATTATACCATGCCGAATGATATAAAAGGCTTTAACAGAGATATACGATTCTGACTGGTGCATTTTAAAAATTAGTACAATCAATGACAATTAAGTTTCACGCACTTGCGCGGGAAATCTATTTATCATTGAAAATATTGTTTTCACAAAGATGTTATACGAGGTGATTGTCAGTTCCTTGAACTTATGAATGATTCCCTAAAGGTATGCTAAAAATTCCATAAACTCATAAATGAATCTCTAAATGTATACTAAGAATTCTCTAAAGGTATGCTAAAAATTTTCTATACTCCTAAACGAATCCATAAATGTATATTAAGATTTCCATAAACTCCTAAATAAATCCACAAATGTATGTATGGTAAAATTTCTCTAAACTCCTTAATTATTCCATAAGTAATCGGATGGCACTATAGCCTAAGTAAAAATAACAAGTTTATCTATAGAAACATATATTTTGTTATAACAAGCAGGATATCTCACATTAAAATTATTTCTACCCTAAAAAATTAACTAAAGCGTTTCAAAGAATCGTGTACTACTAACTAATTTATATATGAACCTGAACTTTTTCCTACTATAAGACTTACACTATTGTCTCCTTACTTATAAACCTATTCCAAACTGGTAATTTTATCATAATGGGACGAAATTCTCGTCATTGATTGCTACTATAAGAAACTACCTTGTAAATTTATTTCTTATCAATTCAGAATTTATCTATCACTAGTCTTCTATTTTACAATTCAAAACAGCTATATTCTTTTTGAAAATAAATAATAACTTGTCAAAAATAAAAACATTTTAATATTGTCCTATATACGACAATAATAGATTAGGACAAGATTTAGGACATGTAAGCATATGAAATGAAAGGTACATTTGAGATGTATATAAACATACATACATACATATGTATATATATATACGTAAATAGCCACTTCAAGATTGGTGGCTTTATAAATTGTATAAATGTTAATCAAATTACAAAATCAAGATGGCAGTTTTGTAGGGAATTTGATCTCTTTTTAATTGTATGAACCATTTTTTAATACGTTGGATATTTTTTAGCAAAACGTGTTTCACTGAAGTACTAAATTATGCATTTGAGCACATTAGTCAACCCTATCTTTTGGAAATATGTAATAAAAGTATATTAATGTTGAGAGGTCATGGTGAAACAAATTAATATTTTTACTTACTAGATTAAAAAATAACTACAATAAATGTATATATTTTTGGAATATAATTATTTACCATTTCCAGAGCGAAAAAATCAAGTAAGTGTTACATGGACTGATCTATAATACGAATGATCTTCAATACGGCGATTCTGGAGTTTTTAACAACAAGTTAATAAGGGGTTAAGGGGTTCCCGTTAATATTTTTAGATTAAATTTATACCATATATCAATGTTTGCACGTAGATTCCAAATATCCTATTAGTTTTTTAAAATATTATTCAGTTTAGGCACTAGAAGGCTTAAACACTAATTATTATATAAATTATTAAAACACCTTTGTAGCTTGGCCTCAAAGGTGAATTTAAAAAAACCTGTTCCATCATTCGATTCCCTATAACAAATTAACTCTAGATTCAAAGTGTGAAAAAAATCGAAATGAATTTGAATGCGTGAGGCACATTTGACTCCCAGAGAAAACCAGTCTTAGGGTTGTAGCAAGGCATATCGAGTGCGTTGGGTATGTGATGTTATATTATATAAAGTATTGATCATTAAATATAAGTTATTCATTCATATTCGTTGTATCAGTAATTCCTAATTACATACTTAATGTTGATTTGCACTGTGTCTTTATGATATTATAATTGTTGTGTATTAGAAGTTACGTAATGTTCATTTCTGGAATATTTTAGTTGTGTCGATTAAATTATTAAATCACAATACACATATACTACGTCGCGTTCTCGTCTTCCCTCTCTGCTCGTTACAAGGGTAATATTAAAAAAAGAGTTAATACAACTATCCTAATCTATGAATATGAATCTTTCAAATTAAAAAAACTGCATGTTCATAACCTGTTAATAGAAAAAGTTATGTTGATTTATATTCTGATAGTAGGCCCATTGTATTTAAATGAAATTTTTCAGGAGAGTATTTTAAAAATGAAAATGTATTTTTTGGATTTGAAGGCGAAAAAGCAGATGATCTGCTTAATGATTTCAATAAAAGAGAAGAAAACGAAGCAGAGAACTTGGACAATATACCTTGGATAGAGTTTATTGGTAAGGATTAACATATGACACGATTTACATACAAAAAGTTCAAAATATTCCTAAGATATGTGTTTCCTGGAAGATTTTAAACTGCATTTTTATTCTATAAACTTGTTATATTAGAGAATATTTGTGAATGAATAGTTAATGAATGAATAATGAGACAGCTTTTTCAATCTTTATTGTAAAAACTGAGTCTTTAAGCATCATATTGTCATCATTTGTCCGATCATCATTTTTTACCTTCGAACTCAGAAATACGTTCGCAAAGATATCTTCCTCGTCAGCCATCATTGAAACTAAACTTTCCGCTTCATTATAAATATCTAACTAAAGCAAAAAATGAAAACATAAATATTAGAATGTATGTTGTTTAATATAAAATAAAGTGAATTAATATGTACTGTATAATAATTTTAAGAATGCATCAATAGCTGTAGTAGTAGGAGTGTTTCTAGCTCCCTTCTCCTGCCCACTCCTCCTGACCCCCCTCCCCAATCAGAATCGGGCAAGACTCCAAACAATGAAACGGCTCGAAGAGTATAAAAGGAACGCGCGCGTCTGTTTTAGCTCATTCTTCTCTTGCTTACATTACTAGACGGTCGTCTCCTGCTCGCTCCTCTCTCTCTACTCTGAAGATGTCGCATTTTATAATCGAACCGTTTCATCAACTAGCAATGCCCTCTTTTAAAGTGGGGCCTTACTGCTACGCAAAGATGTGAGAATGATCAATTCATATGGTTAACCTCACCACGCTGGACAATGGTGCCACCCTACTCTTCAAGTTTCAGTCTTTACAAGTTTTAAAGGTCCACTAACTAGTGGCGAGGTAATCGGGTTTCCTCTTCTCAAGGACGAGACAATACCAGATGAGCCACGCGACCACCTAAGGGCCAATGTGGGTTGGATCGAGTTATTTGCTCAGCAAAAGTTACAAAATTACCTCTCTTCTCTCGAGTCAACTGCACTACCCTAAGCTTTACGAGATTTCTACCTGGCTACACCTACGCTGCGACCGACCTTCTACCTCGATACCGGACCTGGCCGCTATCGATTTATGCTACGACAACGGTATCTAAATGGGTCAACACGGGGATGGAGAACCCGTGGCCAGTTTCCACTTACGCATCGTACAGATTCACTACGAGCCAATGGAATCTCCAAAGCCATATGATCTCTGTCTCATGACTGATACTCCACCATCGGGGGACGCAATGGTGACTCCTACTATTATTCTCAAGAAGAAGAGGGGGCCTGCTACACCAACGAAACCCGCTCTAAAACGCTTGGATGTGGTGTTGGATGTGGACCTCATCTTTCAGCAGGATTTGGATCAGGGGACTGCGACTGCTAAGTATACATCCATATGCTAATCTACAAACACTGACTATCCTCTCCCTTCTTTCCCATCTTTTTCTAAATATTTTTAATTTTTAACAATTCTACAATAGGATTGCAAGTATCCGAAACGACTGTGAAAGTACATTAACTCTATACTCCGCTTTTTTATGTAATCGTTCACAACAGTAGTAGTGAGATATCCTACTTGTACTTGTTATACATATATCAAATATACTATTTTCTATGGATAAACCTGGTATTTTTTTCTTTAAGTTAGCCCGTGTGCCAAATTTTTACAACAATTTATCATCTATAATATCGTCTGTGTAATTCTAAGTTCTATTAATGATAGATATTTGCAATGCGTAAGTCCCTAACTGTATGCTGAAAATTTCCTAAAGATATGCTAAACTCCTCAAAGATTCCCTAAAAGTATGCTAAGATTCCCCTTACGATATGCTAAAATTTCCAAAATATATGCTAAACTCCTAAATGAATCCCTTAATGCATGCTAAGAGTTCCCTACCGGTATGCTAAAAATGTCCTAAAGATATTTTAAACTCCTAAATGAATCTCTTAATGTATGCTAAGAGTTTCCTACCGGTATGCTAAAAATTACCTAAATTCGTAAATGATTTCCTAAAAGTATGCTAAGAGTTCCCTAACGGTATGCTAAAAATGTCCTAAATATATGCTAAACTCCTCAATGATTCCCTAAAAGTATGCTAAAAGTTCCCTAACGGTATGCTAAAAATGTCTTAAAGATATGCTAAACTCCTAAATGAATCCCTTAATGCATGCTAAGAGTTCCCTACCGGTATGCCAAAAATGTTCTAAAGATATTCTAAACTCCTAAATGAATCTCTTATCGTATGCTAAGAGTTTTTTACCGGTATGCTAAAATTACATAAACTCTTCAATGATTCTATAAGTACCATAAGTAAAAATAGAAAGTTTATTCATAGAAACATATATTCTATTATAACAAGCATGATATCTCAGTACAATAGTTAACGTTTACATATCGGCAGAAGCATTAGTAAATGTATTTTCGAATAACTTGGCATCATCATAGTTGAAACATTTAGCTCTCGATTAAATTCATGAGTCAGATGTATAGTTCTCCTCTTCCTCAGTATTCTCTTCATCAATTCCCTCCTCCTTTTTAGTTATTTCACCAACAGTCTCATGCACTTGGTTTTTCCAGATCCACCAAATTATTTCTATTGCCTCCTCCAAAGTAGAGCTCATAGTAGCACGGTTACTGCTTATCTTCTTCAATTCATAAAAGCGGGTATAAAAATGCTGCAAGGCATCGTCTCTGTTGCATTTATCTATAAAAATAAGAGTCTCCAATATTCTACCCTTGATACATTTTTCAATATCAGATAAAGAAGTCTGATTTATCTCGTCTTTTGTCATGTTCTTAATAATATATTCCATTAAATATGAATGTTTGATATCCAGCTTTGCAACATCTTTATAGCGTCGTAATTTATTGTTCTCGTAATTGATATTTTCAGATTTTGATTTAACGTCATCATCCTCCTCCACATCTGCGATTTCTTGTTCAGGCTGTTGCTCCCACATAGTTTGGGTATTGAACATGGTTGAGATTATATAGAAATTTGTATTTTCATGTTTATAGACATGTCCTGAT
>JAYRBW010041337.1:0-32532 GCA_036023295.1 Invenusta paracnida
GAGATCGGGGTGCTACGCCCCCCCCCCCCCCGACCGAGATTAAGACAGACAGACAGACGAGGACGCTAACGCCCAGGCCAGCAAAGGGGCCACCCTCCTGCAGACCACGCCTATCGACCTCATCTCCGCCCGCGCCATGATCCATGATGTCTATTTACAATATTAGTAATGGTGTATTTCATGTACACAAACATTGAAAGAAATATATAATGACCTACATACAAAAATCAATATATCATAAATCTATTGATAACAAGTTTAGATAGTTACCACGTCATTATTATCAATATCATTTCGCAGAAGCAAAATCAATACAATAGTCTTGGAAAGAAAGGAAGAATGCACGCCTGCACACAACCGCCAATTACTCACGGATTTTCCTTCTCGCTCCAATATATGATGCGCCAGCGTAGCATAGGAATCGTTTTAAAATATAAATGGATTCTAAAATCCCAGTGCAACATCAAAGTAATAAAATAAGTGCAGCAGGTAAGAGTTAAAACATGTTTTATTTCTCAGCTTATGGACAAGTGAAGCTGTATATTAGCATTCTTTCTCTCTTATGATTATCTAGTCTTCTTTGCTCTTCTTAATCTGATTGTGTAATCTCCACACATATAATACCAAATACCATTATTTTAATTCTGTCTACATGACTAGGAGATTTGTGGTTTATTAAACACATATTTTGCAGTAAGCGCTTCAGTCTTTTATTATATTTTTATTTATTTAATTATACAATGCTGCACAGAGTGAACCTACGTTTTATAATTATTTTACTTAAACAATTTGATGTACGATCTTAAAGTGTGCCTATGTGAATTTCAATTTAACACAAAGATGCCATAGACAATCCCACCATTTCATTCAATGGAATTTTAAACTTAAAAAGTTCGCACAAATTATATTAAGAGCTACAAATTCCGATGCACAGATCGAGCTAATTTTATATAATGGCTGGTATTAATAAATTTAAGCTATTGAGGAGACAGAGGAGACTGAATAGAAGTTTCAACGAATCTTTAAAAATATTAACGGTTTCATAATTACACAAAAAATATCCAGAGTATACAGGAAGAATAAAAAATTAAAAGGGTTTTTACCAGCAAATCTAGGAATAACACCACCATGAACCAGATCAATATGTGACTTAAGATGAGCAGGCGCAAGGAGAACACTACTGGGAATATCTGTGGAACGGCAACTTAAACAGCCGAATCGAGCATCGTGGTGGTTTGCACTGATGTGGTCCATTAGAGCGTTGATATTGGGAAAGGAGACCGTCAAGAGACAGTCCTCAGCTGGACATGTGATGCCTGATGCTTTAACTGTCTCTGACATCCGTTGTGGAGGAACTGGGGCTACTGACGGCGACTTTCGTGACACTACTGGTGATCCCTCTATTGATAAAGGGGATGACGGAAACTAGAGAGATAATAATATTTGTAAGAATATCAATTACATTTAAAGAAAACTTTAAATAAATGAAAAGCAAATGTAGCAGCAATAAGTAAATGGGTTTGATGAATCGATTTTTTCATACCATCAAGGACATAATATGTTCATAATATATTCATTATAGTTGATGGAATAGTGTTCACTAAAAAATAGAACACCATAAGTTTAAAGGAAGACCATTAGTTTTAAATATATTTAACACTACAGGCCTCGTTTACACCAGAGTAAAACCTGCAGAAAGGAAGATAACAATGCATAGTTGGTATAAAAAGTTACATGCAGACGCAGACACATACTTTACACATTAATGGTCTAATAAATTACATGTTTAAACATAACCACGAAACTCAATTTGCACATACTAAACTAGTTTTCTACATTGTTTAGTTTGAATATTTTTAAAATATTCCACAAAGTAAATTAATATGATATGTTCAGTTAATTCGAAATTATATAAGCTATTTCTTTGAAATCCGTAATTAAGTCATTACCGTTTACAACTTCAAACTAATGAATTTTAGTTGTTTTCTTACATTATAAGAAATGTTTGTCGCTTAAAGACTCACAAGGTCTGTTTGAATAATTTAATCTGTTTATTAAACTGTAAAAATGTTCTGTCATACAGTGTCTCCTTCATAAATATAAATAATTTTATAAGTATACACTTTATATCTCATTTTCGACAAAACATTGAAACATATTCGTAAAGAATCACCTAACCTACCGAGGATAAAGTTAATTCGCCCCTTATGCACAGCTTCAGAATGAGGCCTCAACTGTGCGGCCAGAAGACAAGTGGTACCAGCTCCTGCCTGTTTGCAGAGTTGACAGAAAAAACGCTGCGACGAGTGGAAGAGACTAATGTGTTGAATGAGGCTAGCTTCCGTGTACCGTGCGCCCTTCCCACCGCCTCCCTGAGTACAGTCCTGAATGAGACACGAGTAAAGTTTCTGTTGTACCTTTTGGGAAGGTGTTGTCTTGGGTGTAGCAGGTGGATCAACATCCTCATCACTGCTCAGGATTTCGATCACATCAGCCTCAGGAACAATCATCTTTAAAATAAGGGGAATAAATTATATGAAACAACACAAATTTCATATGGAAAAATAAATTTAAAAATACATCAAAATTATACATTTATTATTATCCTATTTTTATATAGGTATATATCATATATTAAATAAATGGCATAAGAATGAAATAAAAAGAAGTTATATATTTACATACCTATATATGTAAAAAAATAAAGATACTGACTAATTACAATTAAAAGGGAAAATAAAACATTAAAATATTGACAAGAAATAAATACTATAAACACAGTACACAAAGAAAATTTACAAATAGATGACTATAACTTTTATAGTATTATATAAAAACATATAAACATTTTTTTTTGTATTTTTCATATTAATGCTGGTCTTATTATTTTACAAATTATTTTAAATGTTAATATATATAAGTAAATTGAAAATTGAGTTTCAAAACCAGAAATAGAATTTAAAAAACCCCTCCAAATTACAACCTCCCACATCCAATATTCATCATTCCCACCCCCTTTTACTTACTTTTCAGGGTATTTCGGGGTGTCTCAGGATTCCCCAGCGCGTACTACCCCGAAATTCCAACTCAAAAAATTAATTTCGCAATTTTCACATAAAAATCTAACTATAATTTCCTCTTCTCCATAAACATCTTTTATTTCATATATTATAGGGGAAGTGGAATTCACTTTATAAACAATAAATATTTCATTTCTCCAATACCCAATAAACCCCTTTTCAAAGTGACTCTTCCATTTATATACGCGAACGCGGGTACCAAAATTAAACTTATGTTTGTTAGTTACTGTAGTATCTGCCACTTCAGTTTGAATAGGTATGCCTTTGGCAGTGTAAATTGTAGAAATTTTTATTCTAGTGGATTTTGTTATTATAATAATTGAAAACTTCTGAGAGAATTTTCAACCACTTTTGATGCCCCTGTTTAGTAAATTCTTTGTACATTAATCGTTTAAGTGTCCTATTAAAACTCTCAATAACAACGGGTTTACCCTCATTATAAGTAGAGTACATTTCAATATTATTTTCACTTAAATATTTTTAGGTTTCCTTTCTATAATTTCAAAAGCTTCTTTTACGGTGTTAGATTGTTTATTTTTTAAAGGAATTCTCCACGCAAATCTTGTATATAAATCTATTGCAGTTAAAATATATTTGTACCGGCGTTCATTTGGCATATCTGTACTCTTTATGTATTTCATCATCTAAACCCGCACTGAAGGCGTTAACTCTTAAAGGGATCGCCATTCTAAGTTTTACTTTAGCTTGTAATATTTTCCTAAACATAAATCTTTTAAGTTTTCTTAAAATGTTGGATTTTATATTGCATCTATTTCGGCAATAATTTTTCTATCAGCTTTATGCCTTATGTTCATATCTTCTCTTCTATATGCTAAATCGTGTTTATAAGCTGCTGCATCTATTCTGTTAATAGGTTTATCTGTTTCTTTCGGGTGACTATTTTCATTTAATCTTAAATCTAATCGTGTACCCGGTCCGGTATAATAATGCCCTGGCAAATGTTTTTACCAGGATAGTTTGCCCATACAAAACACAGAAATTTATCTTGAAGGTCACCACCTCGGTGTAACTTTTCAGTGTGGATTTTTAAAAAGAAAATATCTTATCACCCCAGGTGCTGTTTCACTATTTTAGTACATAAAAGTTTCACTATTTTAATATATAAAAGTTTCACTATTTTAATATATAAAAGTTTTACTATTTTATAATATAAAGTTACACTATTTTTAAATTTATCATTCCGGAAAAACGCTAAAAAATGATTAAAAATGGTTCAACAAAAAATCAAAACGTCACCCCAAAATTACTGTAAGAATTGTAAAGGTTCTTTTACAACATTACAAGCTTTTCTATCCCATAATAAATCAAAACAACATCTAAAGAATTCTCCAATTATTCGAAATAAGAAAGAAAATAATAAAATAATAAACAACCACAAAGTAGAAGAGAGAGTAGGGTTTTCAAATAAGTCATATATGTAAAGTACACTAGAGAACTTAAATCTAATATTTTCCCTGAAACAG
This sequence comes from Invenusta paracnida, assembly GCA_036023295.1. NCBI lineage: Eukaryota > Metazoa > Platyhelminthes > Proseriata > Coelogynoporidae > Invenusta > Invenusta paracnida. The sequence goes on from JAYRBW010041337.1 coordinate 4,565, forward strand.
GATTTATTGATATCCTAAAACAATTTACAAATTCACAAATTAAATTTAAAATAGGAATATATTGTGTTTATAGTAAAGAAGATGCTACTCCAATCACAAGAGGTTATACTTGTAAGATGAAAAACATAAGAGTTGAATCAGAAATAGGAAACCAAGCTAATGAAGCATTAAATACATTAGTACAAAGAAAGAATGAAGAACTTCAAGGATCAGGATTTATATTTCTTGAATATGTTAACACATGACTTCATGTGTATAAGTATAAAAATTCTCTAGTAGGAAGTTATATTAAATTACTATTCAATTCTTCATCCATTCCAAATATTCAAAATTTCACTGATGATAAGTGTTTCTTATGGTGTGTATTGGCATATCTATATCCAACAACTAATAACTCTTATAGATTAATTATCAAATTAAAAAATATGAAAATGCTCTTAATTTTGAAGGTTTATCATTTCCCGTAAGTTATAAAGATATAAATACGTTTAGTAATCAAAACACAATACAAGTTAATTGCAAAACTTTACCTCTTAAGGTAAATATATTCGAAATGTATTATAATAAAAATATGACCCCAATAACTATTAAATATAATGATGTAACAGGATGTAATGTCTTCTTATATAAAACCAAAGACGTTTAAATATATTACCTAGACTAGACACACACCGAAATATCTGTAATTTCAGTTTCGAATCGATTTTTTGTTTGGTTGGAAAAATAAATAAATTTACTATCTTTCATAGTATAAACGGTCGATTTTCAAAAGGTAAAATATACCTAATATAAAATACTGATATGAAAAGTAAAATTATAGACATGTGTGTCAGAATGTCAGCTATAACATCTGTAATTTATAGGAGTATAACTTAAATAATAAAAAAGTTTGTCAATGACTGCGATTTTATAAAAAATATGCATAGTTTTGCCGTATAGTTTATGTAAGCATCCATAGTTATAGTCGATTTTGATTGGCTGAGATGTCAACCAAATAATTACATATATTTTGTCTCTCTTTCTATTATCGTGTCTAGTCTAGGTAGTATATTTAAACGTCTTTGTATAAAACTCACTATGTATTATGGAAGAATCTTTCTGAAAACGAATAATCATAATGTTTATGTAATTTAGCATCTAAATAATCAATAGAAAACCATAGTAAGCAATGTATGGAACATCATGTATCAATTCTAACATAAATTCCGCAAAAAAGATTACTTCATGTTCAATAAGTACAATTATAAAAATAATGTTCCTTTCTCAATATACTGTGACTTTGAATGTTTTAATAAACAATTAGTTAATATTAAAGAATTATATATATGAACAAAAACCATTCTGTTGTGGAATATACATTAAATCTAATTATTCAAAATTATTTAAATTAGAATATTTCTTCTATAGTACTACTACTGATTCTGAAAAGGAAGCAAATATTTGTAAAAAATAACTTGGAGAAGATAAAGTATTAGATCATTGTCATTTAAATGGAAAATTTAGAGGTGTTGCACATTCCAATTGTAATCTTCAAGCTCAAAACACTTTTATACCACTCTACTTTTACAATGGATCAAAATATGATAATCATTTAATATTTGGAGAGATATATAAACAAGCAAAACATCGAGCAATTAATATATTATGTAAAACAGATGATGAATACTTCTCTATATATCTAGGATGCATAAGAATACTAGATGCTTTTAGATTCCTCACTCCATACTCTTTAGAATTCATGGGAGCGACACTAAAAGAATTACCTATATGAAAAGAATATAATCTTAAACACCTAAAAGAAATATACCCATATGAATACATTAAGCAAAACTATAAGGATCAAATGAATGAAATTCAACTTTCTCCACATTAAGAGTTCTATAGTAATCTTAAATAATCTAACATCTCAGATGATTATAAGAAGGCACAAGAAAATTGGAAAGAATTAAAGTGTATTAATCTACTAGATTATACAATGGGATGTCTTAAGATTTATGTCTTAATCTTAGCTAATCTATTTAAAAACTTTAGAGATCTATGTGTTGATGTGTTTGAAGAAGATCCTTGCTATGCATATTCAACTCCAGGGTTAACATGTTAGCAGATACAAAGTGCACAGAAGTAAAACTTTATATATATATTTAAAAGAAAGCTATATAAAATGCTTTGATTCTAATTCTTTATATTTAAGTGTAATGCTTGAAGCTTTACCAACAAGAGAAATATATTGGTGTAATAATAAAATATACTGTAAAACATTAGAAAATAGTGAAATAGGATATGTTTTTGAAGTAGATCTTAAGTATCCTGATTATATAAAAGAGAAACTAAATATTATCCATTCTGTACTGAAAAGAAAGTACCTAATGAAGAAGAATTTTCTGAATAGCAAAACTCAATAAATCCTAACAACTATAAACCGGTAGAAAATATTATTGTAACACAAAATGATAAACTAAATTACATCATAGAAGGTAGAATGTTAGATTGGTATTTTGAAAATGGAATGGAAATAATCAAGATGCATAGAAAGTTTAAATATAAACAAACTAAATGATTAAAAGATTATATGTTATTCTTAGGAGATAAAAGAAATGAAAGTAAGAAAAATAAAGATAAATTTTGTAATACATTTTACAAACTTAGGGGAAATGCATTATATGGTAAAACATTAGAAAATGTAAGAAATTGACAGAACATTGAGATAGTAAATAACTCAAATAGATTTCAAAAAGTAGTAGCCAATCTAAAGTTAAAAGAATGTAAAATCTTCGACTCAAATTTAGTTGCATGTCATAATAGAAAATGTACAAGTAAATTTGATAAGTTTCCATATATAGGATTTGTCATATTAGAACTAAGTTGTGTATAAATTCGAATATGATGGCTTAATTAAAAACTTTAATGATTATACAATCAATCCTTCAAAAGAGAATGTTAAATTACATTATACAGATAAATATTCATTCTTCTTTGAACTAATAATTGAACCCAATTAAACATTAGATATTGAAATGGGAAAGATAAAAGATTTTCTATCTAGCAGTATACAGCAGGTAAAATTAAAGATGAGTTAGAAGGTAAAGAAATTAAAGAATTAGTATGTTTAAAAGCTAAATGTTGTAGTCATTTAATTTCAGATAATTCAATTGGAACCCAAAAATTAAAAGGAATTACAAAAGCAACACAAAAACAAATAACACAATAATTTTATAAATACTCTATTTAATTATGAAAAACTATTTAAATAAGAAATAGATTAACAACTGAAAATCATAAAATGTATTTCATAAAATAAGAAAAATTAGCATTAGATTCTTTTAATAATAAAAGAAGATTAAATAATATATGTAAAACTATTTCCTTTACTTTTTAAAATATGTGTTATTTATGTAATAAATCAGTTATATTTCAAACCGCAACATAACTCATTGCATAATCAAAACATGATATTTCAAATAAATTCATTTTATCTTTTTCTGGATAAACAATAGGTTTATTAATTACAACTCCACCTCCCCAACTTCTATCACCAAAAATTTGAACATCTACAAACTTAGTTTTATCATCTCCAAATGTTATAGTTCCTGCTGTATTTATTAAATAGATGTTTATCACTATCTCTTGCTAATACATTTGTATCCTGTCCATAAATATCCAATCCCATATAAGCCAGTTTATGATTTGCTCCCCACCATCCCAACATATTATTTTCTGCTGTACTTGTAAACAATCTTCCATCACCATATGCTCGTGCTAAAACAAAGAAAGTAAATTGATTATTAAAATCAGTACTAGATGTAATACTGTAACTGTTAGTATCATCAAAATGTATAATTTTTTCAGTGTCTGGCATTTTTGGATATAGTTATTATATTCGTTGTTCTTAGAACAGTTACTATATCACTACCTAAATTCTTATCAGCTATTTGAGGAGTTACTGGGACAACTTTATGATCAGTTTGGGAATTTAATTTGATACCTAATCTATATTAAGCACTTAACCACAAAACGGGGGAATTTTCATCATTAATGTGTAGTCAAAATATCTTTCTACCATTAGTTTAGAATAAAACTGTATTGTATTTTCATTCATTAATTTCTTATTTCTAACATCATTATTAGCAGTAGTTTCATCATTTGGCATAGTAATATATGGAGCTTTATTTTCTGAAATAGGTTTTTAGTTCTTCAATCTTGTTATTAATTACTTGACTCAAAATTTGTGTTTCAACATCACCATTATATTTACTTGTTACGTGATTATCATCAAAAGGATTCCCAAGTTGAATAATATTATTATGTTTCATATTTAATTCTAGTGTGATTAGAGATGATTTGAGATGTAATCAACATAACTTTTATTTTTAATTTCTAGTTCATTAATCTTTGTATTAATTGTCTGATTAACCCCCCATATTTTATTATCAACATAAAATTTATTTACTGCAGCATATCCTTGCTACAACTTTGAGTTAAATAATTTTATTATGTTTCATATCTTGATCTTTAGAAGTTGAATGATTTATCCTTACATATATAGCTGCTAGCTTAGTTGCATCAGTACCAATTGTTGGATATTATAATTGAGTAATTTTATTTAAATTCATATTTGAATTTCTAGAAGTAAAATCATTTATTTGATGATCAACATATCCTTTTGTTAGAGCATCAGTGTCTGCTATAGGTGATTTAGATTTGTTAAAGTATTATTATTCAGATTCTGATTTTCTTCCGAAGTATCTCCATCAACATTTATATATTTGAAATCTGTAGTTGATATAGATTGTCCTCTTGATTGGGATGAGGTTTTATTATATGAAACACCAAATCTACATTAACTCAACTTAGTTTTAGATGGTACTAGTTTCAATTGTTTTTTTATAATCTTCAATCTAAATTACATTCTTCTCAGTTAATCTTTTCAAATTAGCATTAATCTTATTAGTATTATGTCCTTCTTTATATGCACACATTAATATTTTTAATCTCTTAACTAGCTCATTCGTGTTGTCGGATAAGGAACTAACCATTGTTTTGGTAGAATTTCGCCAAACCAGCTTTGGTTTTGCTTTGCAAACCTTCACCAGTTTTTGTGTCGATGTGAGTGTTTTGTCCTGTTCGTCTATAAATTGAGATAATTCTTTAAATCTCTTATTATTAGTATTCTTTAAATCAAAAAGAAAGTTGTTATATGATGTTAAATCTTCTTTATCGGTAACATCTATTTTAACTCCATTTATTAGTTTAATTAAATTATCTGTTAATGGATATTCATCATCAGAATTCATAGATGCAATCATAGTGTTATCTTCTATACCCAATTTTTGTGTTTAACGAGAATTTTGTATTTTAATCATTACAGTTTTTGGATCTATCCTAATATAACGTTGTTGATTTATTAAACTCGGTGTTAGTACTATCTTGAATAAAAGATTCTTTAACCCATTCAATGTTTTCATCAGTTAACTTCTTAACATTTTGTATAGATTCTCACTCTTTAAATTTCTCCTTGTTTCCTCTTTGAATACCATCCACTCTTTGTAATGTTTCTGAAAAATGTTCTGTATTTTGCCTATTTCCACCTTCAATTGCATCAAGTTTATATGAATATATCTATTATTGTCTTTGTTACTTTCTAATCTATAATAGCTTTATTTCCTTCAATAATTTCTATATTACTCCCTGTGATAGTTTTTTGTTCTTTTGTTATTACTGAAGCAAATATCTTGTCTAGATTATAAGACAAACCTATCTTATTTAATTTTGTATTATAATAATCATCTCTTTTACTTTCAATTGCAAGATATGCTTTATTCTTTCTAAATTGATCATTCCAATAATTATGATTCAATTTCCATCATCAAGATATTTAGCGGCCATTTTCTAAAGAAAAGTTTCACTATTTGCTATACAAAAATATCTCAACCAGTTTATTTTTATTGTTTCTATTTATCATTATTCATTTTGTATGCAAAAGTTTCACTATTTTCTATAGAAAAGTTTTAATAAAATTGTTAGAACTACACGTGGTTACACAATCATTGCCATACGATTATCTTGAATCTTAATCTTAATTTTAACTTCTTCAAGCAGCAGGGATTAGTACTTATTAGTTTTACTGGATACATTAGGGAATTTAAACTTGTAGCTTTGTGGTCATTGAATTTCAGGATCGTCATGTTGTCGAATATAACGATCATTATTGCTTGTAAGCATTTACCCCAGCTTTAAATCCAATTAGTGTATATTTTGCAGCTTTGGTTGATGTGATAATCCATGTATGTTCTGCTTGTGTAAATGTGGTTGTACTAATTGTGTTTCTTCTTAGAATTGAATAATCAAGATCTTTGTTTAACTGTTCTTGAAGAACTAGTGTTTTAATTTCTATTGCCGGTTTAATTGTTTTAACAAAGAGATAGATATCTTTAATTTCTAATTTAACAGATGCACCAGTAGCACCATAAAATAGTTTAGTATCATTTACCCCTCTTGTGAGAGTAAATTTATAATTAATACACACATAAATCTTTTTAATATTTATAAATCTGAATAGTGGAGAAACTTTATAGTTTACAACTCCCGCCCATCTATTTCCATGTACTCGTACATTATTAAAATTTCACTTTCTCTTGGTATATCCATCATTTAAATTAGATTTATTTTTATTTGCTATAGCAGATGAATATTTTGTTACAGCAGCAGCGACTGCGGCATCTGCTATTGTTAGTGCTACTGGATTATCTTCAACTATACTATTATCACAAGTATCTGGAATCCATTCACTTGAATCCCTATAACCCTTAGGTAGTAGAACAGTTTTCAATATACTGTCATGTTCTCCAGGATGTTTAATATTTTCAATTACTGCTGAGTTTCCTTCTATCGTCATATTCGTGAATAAATGTGGAAAAATATTATTCATCAAAGTTACATTTCTTGTAGGAAGTGCATCATTAGTAGTTGTTTAATTGCAAACTTGCATCTTATAAAACTCTCAGGAAGATAAAACCAATCGGCTTGACTATTAATTTCAAATTCTAAAGTTCTGTTAGCGTCAGTTATTTGTGTACTAGTTCCAGTTGTTAAAGCAATTTTAATCAAGTCAGATTTTCCCTGTGAGCGCCTTTCTTGAAGTTTGTATATTGAGTCAATAATTTTATGTGAACTTGCCATCTCTTGTTAATAGTAAAAAATAAAGTTTTATTAGGTAACTTGTGAAACTAGTAAGGTAACTAAGCTAACAAATCTGCCATAATTTTTCTTCCTGCAAGTTTTTTACTATTAATAAAATAAAAGCCGTAGTTATCAGGATTCGCAATTATTTTAGCAATATTTTTAAAATATCTTAAATTTATCCTTATTCATTCCATTATTTATAGATTGAACAACTTTGTTTAAAAAATCTCTATCATATAGTTCAAACAGTATAAAAAATGTGGTTTCTTTCTCATATATTTTCCGTCTAATCCATAGAAAGATTGCGTTTTATAAATATAGTGACAATTAAAATGTCTTATTTTCGTAAAGAAATATTGTTCTTGATTAGGCCGTCTACAAAATCATAAAAAATTACTAGATTTTTCATTTTTAATCCATATTTGAAAAACTTTGATTGGATTGTTAGTTATCACAACATCTATTACTTTAGTTTTATAATTTTTAGCTTCTTTTTTATTCTTCAATTAACTCATTCACTTTACGAATTGATGATTCTTCATTATAAGAATTATATATTTCTTCAATTTCATCTTTAGGAATATAGTACACTATTCCTTGTAAAAATGGATAATATGTTTGTTCAGGTGTCGTAGTTATAGTTTTTCATAAGCTAGTAAATTTTGTTTTAAAAACATCTTAAATATTAAATTTGTGTTACCCAAACCGGAAGAACCAATTACACACATTAATAGAGGATCCGGAAATATTGAATCATGATTAAATTTAACCATTTTGCACGCTAAAGTTTCATTATTTTCTTAGGAAAATTATCACTAATTTTTACTTAAAAATAATCTCTCTCCTTTTCTAGGTGATAGAAATAATCCATTACCTTGTTTTTCTATTTGTATATTATCAGAAAGATTAATTAATCTTTCTTTGTTTCTTTTGTTTCTTTTGATTTTTTTACTATATTAATTATGGCGGTGAATCCATTCCTTATAGCCAAATCAGAACTAGTTTTAGATCCATCTACTTGAACAAATCATGAGCCAAGATTCTCCATTGCTCTGTTATGCCTTCCGCTTCTTTTTGTGCATTTTCCGCTGCTTATTTATCTTGTACTGTTTTTGCAACACCTGCCACTGCGCCTGCCACAGCAATTCCTCCAAAGATTTAAAGGTAGAAGAGGTAGAAACCCTCTTCCTTAACATTTATAGATTTATAAGTGTTAGTATCAATTGAATTCATTGGTTTATTTTTATAAAGATTAATTATATATTTTGAAATTAAATGCTTTTTATTTTCAAAAGTAATATGTTTTGGTTTTTCAACCCATCCTCTATCACTTTAACAGTTTTATATATTAATTTTCAATTGGCATTTTCTTTAGAGACAAAAAAGTGAAATTGAACTATCGGTTTCGCTTTGTTTCTCTATTCACCCAAGTTACAGTTTGCATTCTGAGTGGCGCTTGCGCTTATCTCCTTCGGAGAGGGGTTCATACCTAATTATGATGTAGTTGAATTGTAATTTCTTCATTTCCAAAGTCAATATAATTTCCATTTTGATTTTTTACATCTAAATGTATATTGCTAATATCTTTAGTATTTAAAAGAAAAACAGATAGGTTTAAATTGAGTTTCAATGATTTTATGTGCTAGTTGAACACTAAAAGCTGGTAAACTATAATTTTTTGTGTTTAGCGAGATATCCCACATCAATGATATTACAATGAATAGTGATGTCATTTTGAATGTTTGCTATGTTTGTTGCTATGGTTTGTTATTGGATAATTTTGTTTTTTCAAATCCTAAAAGTTCAGCTTTTGAATTAATTGACACTAAAACCATCCGAATATTTTTATCTAATACTAATTTAACTTTATTCAATGATATTTCTGATTCAAATTATATTTTATTTTCACCTATTTTTGAAGCTTTATTATTAGTTAATTTATCTATTTCATAACTTCCTTTCTGGAAAGGTTAACATTTTAGAATTATTCCATTCTGTATATTGCAGTTTGTGGTTTTTAGCTGTGACATTTCTTATGGAATTGTAAATTGAAAAACTTGTTATTGCTACTTTATAGTTTCTGTTCGGGTCAATTACAATAGCGTTATCAAATTCAACATCTATCGATAAAGAATTGGAATGAATAACAAATAACTTTTCATATTTATTATTTGCATTACCAAGCATTTTTTGTAGAACTTCTTTCATTTTCTTAGGGAAAGTTTTCGTATTTTTGTAGTAAAATATTTATCAATAATTTTAAATTTTGTTCTTCCTCCATTAAAATGTTTTTTTTTACTACTGGAGTTTCTATTGTTGGATAGTAATCCCCTTTAAAATGAGTAGCGCTTGCGTTGTCTTCATCCTTTCTTCTTCGATCCTACTAAATATTTCTAATTTCTCGTATTCTTACTAATTCCTTATATTCATTAGATTGTTTAATTATATTTGAAATAGCTGTTCCTGCGTTAAAAATAGAGGAAGCAGCGTTTATATCTGAAGATATTATCTCTTTATTATCTTTAATAATAGTTACTCCAGTATTCAATATTGGAAGAATTTTTGTTAAAATAGACCATAATGAATCAATAAATCCATCACCTTCAGCTGTGGAGAAATAGTTAATGCCATTTTTATGTGTAAAAAAGGTGTAACAATATATTGAAAGTAAATGTGAAGGTTCATTTAAGATATTTAATTCTTGTTCTATTGCTTTTCATTTTCAATATTTAGAAAATTATTTATACTTCTAAGTTATTTATGCTTAATATTAGACAACAAGAAAAATGTAATACTTTTTTAGAATTGATTTTGATAATGATTGTAGATTTAAAATTATAAAGGAGTATATTTTAATGTTGAAGAAACTGTTGTTTCAATTCAAGGAGAAAATGAGTTAAAACTGAAAACATTAGCAATTGAAGCAGATATTTTGAGATTTAAGGAAGATTATAATACATTTACCTCTTTGAATTTATTTACAATTTATCCTTCGCTTGAATTGGAAAGTTCCTTGACTAATCAAATAGATAAAGAAAGAGCTAGAAATATATTCTTAAAAAAATAAGAATTAGAGAATGAACTAAAACATTAAGAGAAGATTCAAAAGAAGTATGGGAAAGCCGATTCTGCTATAAAACTAGTAGGTATTTCTCTTGTATTTTTAAGTTCTGTAAGTGGAGTTATTATTGGAACCTGTGGATTGATAGCAGCTCCACTTGCAGCAATATTTGCTGGAGTAGCAAAAGTGTGGAGAAGATTCGAGGAAAAGTCACCTTGGGAACTTGGCGAACTCACGCTGTAAAAGTTTAACGTAAAATAGAACGCCAAAATGGAAAAGTGAATCCGATACTCAGATAGCTGTCGTCGTACATCAAAAATTGTAGAAGTTGTGACCAGAAGCACTGAGATAGCCGAAGTGATAGTTGACTAGAAACAAATTCCCTAAAAGATCTCTCTCTTTGTGATACATATTGAGAAGAAAAACCATTGATGTATGAAACCTACACCCGCGCCAAGTGAAATACTGTCTCTTAGCTCACGATCAAAATTTTCAATTTTTTTAAAGTTCGTCCACATCAAAAATTTTATTTTTCTCCTCTTTTCACGTCGATCTCAGATACTCATCATTCTCCCTTTCTTCACCTTCTTGTTGAGTGGTTTTCCACGCAACCATTTTTTCAATAGGTGTTGTAAATTTAATAATAGATAATTCTCAAATTGTAAATGGTCCGCTGGTAGAATGAATTGCTCTTTAATTTCAGGTTCAAATTTATTAAAATCCTCCCTGGTAGAAATTTCACGAAGATTATTCGAATAAGCTATCTTTACTATGTTAGAATAAAAAAATATTATGCAACTATTCACCAATTTTTTAAAATCCACCTTCTATAACACAATCGCTCAAAAGTATAATATATGCAGGAATGAAACTGCAAGACACAACTGTTTAATAATTTCCTCACCATGTATCTCCTACTCACAAAATTCTAGTGAGATGGTGTTTCCCTACGTTTAATCAATAGTTTAATAATCGATATCGCCTGGATGTCTTCATCTCCTCTCCCTCTCTCCTTCAGTAGGGATCTTTGGCATTGGTATTTTAATGCTGTTTGTCACTCCCTGCCATTTACAATCCTATTTGATAGTGGAATTTTATCTTTTATTTTTAATGCCTACTATTTGCAATCCTATTTGGCATTAATAAAATTTTCTAATTGACTAGAATTTTTTCCTGTTTTATGGCTTTACAATTATATATAGAAGAACCACTTTGAAAAGGGGTTTGGACAAATGAAATATTTATTGTTTATAAAGTGAATTAAACCTTCCCCTATATCATATGAAATAAAAAATCTTGATGGAAATTATAGGTAAATTTTATACAAATGAACTGAAAGCAACAGAGTTAAGTGAAAAAATACAAGCTCACTTTGGGAAATTGTTGTGATTTTGATAAATGTAAAAAAATATTGTGAAAAATGACAGTTATTATTTTTTTTAGTTTGATATTGATGGTTGAAATTATAGATTTTTGGGGTAAAATTGCGAAATTGATTTTTGAGTTTGAATTTCGGGCGCTAGGGAACCCTGGGACACCCCGAAATACCCTGAAAACTAAGTAAAAATTTAAAAATCGGGGAAAAGGTTTTTTTTTAATTACTGTTTCTGGCTCAATTTTCAAATTACTATCATGATGTAAGTTTTTAACATCGAAACATTTAAAACTAAATAGACTATTATTATAAAGGAAATTTTGTCTTACAATTAGACGTGCCATGATTTATTGTTTTTCTGTTTTTTGTCTCTTTTTTTAGATTCTATTATTATAATTTAATAAGCTAGTCTTTCATTAGAAATTTACTAACTATTAATGCGACTACTATTTCTGATCATCATTAAAGAATACTTTACACGAAGAATTTATACATTACGTTTTAAATTGTTTGATTGAAACCCCATTACATCTTATTAAATCTAACAATTAATTACATGTTTGTGTTTAAAGGTGATCCGGGTCTTGGCAAGAGTCAGATGCTCCAAGCCGCTGCCAGAGTGGCCCCGCGATCAGTCTATGTCTGCGGGAACACAACAACAGCCTCGGGACTCACGGTCACTTTGTCCCGGGAACCGAAAAGTTCTGATTATGCCCTGGAGGCTGGTGCACTTGTGTTGGCCGATCAGGTATTTTTGGCCCTTAGATGTATATTGTGAGGCTTTGCTCTTGTAGGTAGGAAATGGGTAAAAAATGAGTTCATGAACACCACTATAGCCCTTGAATTTGTGTTAAATGTTGGGTGTTGTACCTATTCTAATTCTATAGTAAATTAATCTTTTTAAATTATATGTATATTTAAAAAATAAGAATATATTTTATGAAAATGTTTACAATATTTTTTAGATAAACTGTTACCGGTAACTGAAATAAAAAAGCATTAATTAATCTTATAATATTAGTAAATGCTTTTTTTATTTCAGTTACCGGTAACAGTTTATCTAAAAAATATTGTAAACATTTTCATAAAATATATTCTTATTTGTTAAATATATTATGATACGTATTATTGTGCTGTAGTACTCGTTTGATAAATCCTCAAAGAAAGCGAAAAGGATTTAATATTTTGATGATTAGGCAGCTAGTTACACAATAAATTAACAGGCAGGTTCATTTCTTTAAAATGACAAAATGTTTGTTTCTGAAATTTCTTTCTTTATTAGTCATATTTTATAATATTATGATGTATAATTTTTAAAACTGTATTTTTTTTGTTACGTTTTGTTGATAAAATTTTGATCAATTTTTTTGTTTTATTCATGTTTACTACTATATCTTTGTATTTATATTGATTGACTTTTTCATATTAATTTCCCCTTAATTATAATGTATTAGATAATATTACATACTAAGGATGTAGTATACTGTATAGTATAGTACATTATATTAAATAATACTACAATAATTACAGAAGTATTTCACTTTTAAATATATAATACATGCGGAAATCGGATTTACCTCACACGCTGTTTATGTGCAAGGTAAATTTATCTTTTTGATATATTATTGTGTTATGTATCATAATACTCACTTTTTGCATGAATATAATTTCTGAGCATTTTATTTTGATAAAGAAGACTAATCAATATTTCGACTTAGAGAGCGTTTTTATTTATATTCTAAATCAGTGTGTATTATATTTTACTATGAATTACACTGCAACGACAGGGCTGCTGTTGTATTGATGAGTTTGATAAGATGTCGGCTCAACACCAGGCCCTCCTGGAAGCTATGGAGCAACAGAGCATCTCCCTGGCTAAAGGAGGCATTGTTTGTACCCTTCCGGCTCGTACCTCTGTACTGGCCGCTGCCAATCCCATCTCGGGCCACTATACACGCGCCAAGACCGTTTCCGAGAATCTGCGTATGTCTGGCCCTCTTCTCTCCAGGTATAGGTGTTCACTTTTGTTTCTTGAGAAGCTTTTTTTGTGGTCAATAGTCAATTGTTTAAATGTGAATGATAACTGTCTAGTACATAATAATTTATTTGAAGACTTCAATATTAAAAAAAAATGAGAATTAAAAAAATTGTATTTTCAATACGAATATTTCTTGTATCTCATAGTTTTGCATAATGTTGACCTGTAGAAAAAAATAATTTTATAGGAAATAGATTTCTTGAATTTGTATGGATCTATACGACATACATTCTGAAAATATTATATTTGAAATTTATCTCTATTAATTGAAAACAGGGTCGGGTTTAGGAATGTAATTTCATATTGAAATGTTATCTATAGTTTGAAGTATTATTAATTTAGGATATTATTGTGTTGATTATACAATTTGATCTTGTATTTGGTATATATGATTAGAGTATAAAAAATATTATATTTACTCTCATGAACAGAAAATCATTAATCAATTGTGAGTTTAACATTCAACACCTACTTAAATATGTATATTTTTAGTGGGAAAATACCTTGGTTTATGAATTGTTTAGATTGATATCGAAAAATTGTTTATAATTTTATTTTATTTTATCGCTATAGTAAGATTTTTTAAATGAATTGCAGAATGAGTTAATAAAATAATTACGATTAATAACTGCATAATTTGTCATTAATTTGTAATAATTTGCAATAGAAATAATAATTATTTTTTTAATCATATTCTAATTAAATGCTGACATAACTACCAAATTAAAATATAATTTTTCGGAAATCGAAACTCATCACCCTAGTGGTGAAATTCAACAAATACAGCCAGTCAAATCTATTTTTCCCCACTGACTTATGTTTGCAACTATTTCATTCTTCGGACAGGTTTGACTTGGTGTTCATCATGCTAGACCGGCCAGATGAGGACCTCGACAGCCGACTGTCTGAGCATGTGATGGCTATGCACTCGGGTCGTGTGAAGACGAGCAGCACTATCACCACAACCTCTTCCACTCCTCTTCTTTCAGCTGGTGGTGGGGAGACACTGGGCCAGCGACTTAAGCTTGCACCCCAAGAGAACTGTGATCCCCTGCCACACCAGCTTTTCCGCAAGTACATCGCCTATGCAAAGAAATATGTTTTTCCAAAGTGAGTGTAACTTCATTGATGTATGGTGACTTTGTAAACTAAATTTTCATCTCAAAAGTCTCATAACAAGAATTACGTTATTATTGTTTAAAATTACAAAAGTTTGTCATATTGCGTTATATTTTTAATTTTCAAAGTTAAAACAAATTATTCATGTATAACTTGAAAAATAGTGAATAAATACATACAACATCATTTTAGTTAAGCTTACCTTTATAATAATATCAGGTATTAAAAAGTATTTTACCATAAATTTATGAATTTGTGTTCATAAAACTTAATATGTTTTTAATTAAACTATTTCTGTATGATATTCAGTTTGTACAATATTATTATTATAATAATTATAATTTTTAATAACATAAATTAATGACATAATTATTTTGTCAACATTAATGAGACTTGATTATATTATACGGTAAAATAAATGATTTTAAATTTATGTTAAACAGTTTGATGTTTAAAAATATATCCCAAAATGTAACATTGCCATGTGTATTTTTGTCGTCGATGATATCTCCAGACTGAGCGAGGAGGCAGCTGTGGTACTCCAGGAGTTCTATCTGGAACTCCGTCGTGCCCACCACAGTAAGGACTCCACTCCGATCACTACGCGTCAGTTGGAGTCGCTGATCCGTCTCACCGAGGCTAGAGCACGGGCGGAACTAAGGGAATTGGCCACTGAACAGGTCGCTACAAATTTATTTTGACTTCTTACCGGTTGAAAGCTGTCTACTAGTATGCTGTTTAGAAAAACGGGAAAGTGACCTGGAAATGACATAGAATTGAAAAGTAGTAGAGAAAGTCGGAAAGTAAAAAGAAAGCTTGTAACCATAAAAATACCAAAAAAACGTGTATGTTTGGAAATATTTACCCAGCGAATATGTGGAAATGTTTACGAAATTAATAAAAGTGCACATCATACTATCTGAAAAATGTTATTTTGTATCTAATTTCTTTGCTGAGGAAAATAGTTATTATTATATTAGGGTATGTTTAGTGGCTACGAAGTAGATAATTCTTATATTATTTTACTAAGTAAGTACATCTAATATTCACATTAAAAACCATTATTTATTGCGAATTGTGATGGTCAAAATGTCCTGGAACTCTTATGATAGGTAACATTGACATGACTGATTTAATTTGTTAGCTGTATTATTATTATATAATAACTATGTATTATGTTTTGTATTTGTATTTTATTACTTTTGAACGCAATCACTCTTGAGGTTTTATTTGCTGATAAATGATTTCGTGCTGTATTCATCAATTTCAGTTTTACATTAATATTTTGGAATTTAAATCTATTAGTTTTATGGTGTTGCATGCGACAGTACTTCAGATAGTACCTCCGAATTATGTGATAATGTTCAAATAATATTGCTTATTATTTTGATATTCTCCCAGCGGTAGGTACTTAAATAAATACTACTACTACTACTACTAATAATAATAATGCATATTATATATTTAAAACATATTACAAAATACTAATGAGTATGCAGGGACAGAACATAGGAAAACACAATATGAACAAAATGATACATTTGCACGTTTAAAGCATATTAACAATATATAATACTTAAAATAGAAAGCAAATAAGTATTTAGAGAGAAAGTACAAATATTAGGTAAATATTCAAATTAGTTAGTTAGAATCAGGAAAAAATTATAAAAGTCAGATGTTTTAGCGGTTTGGATATAAAAAGAGGTTATCGTTCGCAATTTGATTTCAGAAAGGAGGATTTAGTTTCATTTTGGTTGCGTTTAATACCATTGATAAATCTAGTGCCTTGTTTTGTTACTAATAAAGAGAGTGCGATGTTACATTGCTGCAGAAACACTGATCATTTTGTTATTTTGATAAAATATTTCAGCCTGTCTTTGTCTGCTTTGGTTGGGAAGCCCCACCTGCCAGGCAGGCAGGAGCATGTAAGGAAGATTTTTGAGTTGATGACAACGGTTTAGGAAACTAATCATATGTAAGCCCACGGGAGCGAATTTTCTTCAAGCTATAGAAGGATTTTAAAAAATAATTTATATTGTATGACTTTAAGTTTGAAGTTAATGTTAATCCCTGAATTTTAATTTAATTTCCTTTTTATGATTGGCAAGTTATTGGTAATTCCTGAATTTTAATTTCATTTCCTTTTTATGATTGCATGTTCAGATATGTTGATGGAGGTGAATTTGAGTCGGTTGATGATCAGCAGTAAGTATTTATGTAAATAGTTGTTTTTATTCAAAGTTCGTAGGAATGTAGTGTTAATAGCAAGGGCTATCTACATATTATATAGCCGAACCTTTGATTACACTGGAGTTGATCCCAATGTAGGAGAATGAATTTTCATTGCACTTAATTCGATATGAATGATCTTTAAAGTAATCGACAAGCCAGTTGTAGGGGTCTGGTAAAGATTGATAGCTTTGCTATTATTTTCTATTAGAGTGGCATGCTTGACAGTATCTAATGCTATGCTTTGGAAAAATCCAAGGTTAGGAGACAAAAAGTATGTTCGTATTCAAGAATTAATTATATTTACTTACCTAGGAGTTTATTCAGAGCTCTGTGGTTGTATTTCCAGTGGAGATAAAAGCATATTAAATGTAAGGGAATTTTTGTTGAGCAAATGATGAACGAATTGTTTGATAATTAAATGTAATATATTATAATAATATATATTGCACGCATACGAGTAAATGGAATGCATGTAGTTAGCAATGTATGTAAAAATAATACAAAGCAATAAATAGTTTAGTTTTGCGACCTTTATCCCTAATTTAATATTTGGAGCTAAACACGGTTGAATACAGTTTATGAACAAAATAATATAACAGATAATTACACATTTTTATATAAATAAAATTGCGATAATAATGTCCTATTGTAATTAACCACACCTTAAAGGTTGACTGTCATGTCCTGTTGACCACTGTATATATTTTATTTTGCAGGACGCGTTGGACGTCCGAGATCTCATGCGAGATAGTATGCTGGGTGTCTTCAGCGATGAGACGGGTTCCCTCGACTTCTCACGTTCGCAACATGGCTCAGGAATGAGTGATCGATCTGCTGCTAAGGTCCTTATCCGTTCCTTGCAGGTGACATGTTTCCTTCCTTACATTGTTATCCTGTGCTTAGGTATTCATTTAGAAATTCAGGATATAGTAATATTATGTTTTATGCATAATTAGACCATAGATTATCCCATATTTTACGATATTACTTAGTCAATGAAATATCGTTAATTATTTCGTTATATGTAACAATATGCAAATTATATAGTAATATATACTTCGTTTTTATAATACTTTTTAATCAAAAAGTTATAATAGTACAACTTTGTATGGGTTGTTTTTATTTCTTATATTTTAATGGTCACTCTCATTGAATAAATTATAATGAAATTATTTATTCATTTAAGCAGTTATTATTTATGAACTTAACTAACAACAAACTAAATCGATGAGTCAACTATACTTTAATTGTCTTTAACATGCGCTTATATTAATAATAGTATTACAAAATTTTGTTAACACAGTATTTCAAGATGAGCTAAACTGATAGTAGTGTTTGTATGTTTGTATGTAACACAACAGAGTAAGTGTTACTCAGGTGTTAACTGACCTATGAAGTAACTCAAGTGTTAACTAAACTATGAAAGTATCCAGTTTGAAGGTAAACTTTACTCGGGTTGTTACTCCTGATTTCCTTCAGTCTAAAGTTTACTCTTGTGCTTTTCTAGAATTAATCTGGAATAAGGTTTTATCAATATTTTAGTCATTAATTAAATTACTTTTCAACTTGAAATCACATTTTAGCTAATCCCTAAAGGTTAGGAGTAATCTAAAACATTTATAAAAAGTAACGTTTGGAAAATCAAAAGTAGTAATAAACATGTTTAACTACTTTGTATTCTACTTTAAAACTTCTATGTATATTAGTTTTATAATTGTAATACATCAAAGAAGCTTTAGTTTTTAAGAAACGCACTAATTAACTGATCAGGTTGGACGTTATTCGGGTGTTAACTAGCAAAAATTACTTAATGTAATCTTTACTCAAAGGTTGAATTCAAATTTGTAGTAGATATTTCAAAGTTTGGGTTATGGTAACACTTTCACCGGTGTTACACTTGAAATCCTTCGTTGTCTCTTAACTGCGTCGCACCGGAATCTCGGTTTACATTTTCCTTACTGCTCTCATTTTAGAATGCCTCTGAAAGACGTGGAACCTCACTCTTCACCAAACTTCAGATTCGGGAAGTGGCCGAGACGGTTGGAATCATGTCTCGGGATCTAGAGAGTCTTGTTACCACGCTCAATACCCAGGGCTATCTTCTGCAGCGTGGGCATCAAGTCTACAAATTGCAGACGTCGGATTTTTAGTTCTTTGTGATATTATGTGTGTTATATCGAACGATGCTTACATCGTCTGAATATATTTTGTGTTGCTGTATAACTTACTACATATTTAACATCATTTTATAATATGTTAATGTATAGGGGCTATTGTGATATTTAATGCTGCAGGTAATTTGTTTGTGTTAATAATTTTAAAGTATCGGATTCTTTTTTAAATATACATAATATTATTACTATAATATACATCCGTAATTATATATGTAATTAATATATTTTGCTAGTGTGTATATATACATACATAATGTACATAAATATGTTATTATAGCGTTTCATTCATTTTATGCTTAAAAGGGGATTTGAAGTTTAATATTATTAATTTCGCTGTATACTTTGATAAAAGTATACTTCCTTTGTATAAAATATATTATATGTAGTTGTATGTGTAACATTGTACTAGATTATTTTAAATGCTACGCCAAAGTCTTATAGAAATTTATACAATAGAAATGTTTTAATATTATATTATGACTGAATATACCTATACCTACTAGTTGTTATTTTATAATTATGTTTAAAGGTATAATTAATATTTATAATCTGGTTGCCAGTTTTATCAATGTTTTAGTAAAAAATTGTTGTTATTTGGAGTAAAAATATATAGGTAATTAAAAAATAGAAGTAACTTGGCATGAAATAAATACCAATAAATAATACCATTATATAAACATGCATAACGCATGCTAATACCATTCTATATTAAATCTAATGCAGAAGAAACTGCATAGTACTATTTGTCAAAAAGCAATTATATTTATTTTATTTTAACATGGACATTTTAGACTGGGTTATTAGATTTAGCTACACGTCATGTTTTCCTTAATATGTGTAATAAATACTAACTACTGCAATATATAGATGTATTTATAGTCCTTGAATAAACAGTTCGTTATGCTTTTTTGGTAATATGTAAGTTATAATTTGATGTAATACATACTTATAGTTATCTCTACTATAAAGTATTTTAGCAATAAAATGATGTATATATAATATTGCTAGATCATTAATAAATAAACGAATGTATTTTATGTTAAACTTAGATTTGACATGTCAGGGACAACTGAAATATTAAGACGCAACGCTCATTTAATATATTTTTGACTACAGGGACGATCGTTTTATTCAATGTATATTTAAGATACAATATCTATGCGTAAAATAGACAGCTACCTATCTATTAGTTTGGTAATAACAAAGCTTATATTGTTAGAATCACCATAAAAAAGGTTGACTCTTTTAAAAACATGTTACACTAAGTAAACAAAATTATAGGATTATTATCCAAAATAATACAACAATTATTTTCAGCGATAAGTACTAAATAGACTAAATCAATGATTGTCTAAAAATAGCTTTCAGTGATTGGCTGAAAACTAACTTGCGAAATTATACAATACTAGATGTTGTCAGCTGATTTTATTATTACTCATAAATTCGTTTACCACCACCGTACTATAAATTGAAACAAGAGTCACGAATTGGGAAAACCAAAATTAAACCTATAAATTAAAAAACATTATCCCAGCACAATTAACTTGGCTGACGCACAGCGTTGTGCATATTTTTACATAAAAAACTATGATATTATTATTAGCAAAAAATGGCAAAAAGCGTGTTAGCTTATAAAAGAATTGAAACAAGCGTAAAATGTGTTACCTCTTTAAAAAGATATTTGACTGGAGTTAAGTTTTTTTAATTAAAACTAAATTAGTTTTACCATAACGATACCTATATGTTATAAAAATCAAATGTTACAGATAAGTAGGTAAATGGATAGGTGCCTAAAATTTACAAATTAAATTTTATTTAAAATTTACCTTCTGAGTATAGGTATCTCTACGTTTTGTACCATAGTTTTTCTAAACAGATATTTGTTAATTACTATAAGATACGTATATTGATACCTTTAATTTATTGAATAACACATTTAATAAAATACAATTCTAAATTACTTTCTGAAAAGCTTGACAATATTTAAAAACATAGTTAGTTCAAGTCAAATATCTTTTTAAAGATCTTTTTAGCTCTTTTTAAAGAGCTAACACATTTTACGCTTATTACAATTTTTTTATGATATGAGTTAACACACTTTTTAACATTTTTGGCTAATATTGTGAACCATTCCAAACCGATTTACCTCCTTTCGGTTACCAAAAATAATTTAGTTCTTCACTCAGCTTAATAAAAGTTTAGAAATTTGAAGTCTTCACAACTAAGCTATTTCAAAGATCGTGTACAATGTGCCTAGCTATCGAAATAAAACAAATGATTGTGCAAAATATAACAATTCCTAAAACAACATCACTTTATTTCAAAACGATCCAAATTATTGAAAGCAAAAATTATACGTTTTGATAAATGTGTCACTAATAAATATAAAACACTTCCGTTGAATAATTAATCTATCATAATGAACAAGCATTATATATATAAATAGGAAACAGTTTCTATTCCACATTCAATCACAAAAATGTTACTATATAATATTAACTAACACATTTTGTAAATAATTTAACAGAGTTTTCAAATCAAAACATAAACTTTAACGAATTTTTTCGGTTTGATTTTAAGACTAAATTATAAAACTGTTCACTATGTTTTACGCTAAAATACTTTGTTAATCATGTTACATTATATGTACAATACTACTTAAAACTGTAATATAGATTTTTTAATTAATGAAGATTACGATTACCGTTGATAAAAATTAAAGTAGAAATATTTTACAATGAAAATAGGTAACATCAGATTTAATATAAGATATAAAAAATAATATTAACCTAAAGGGCTGGCCAATGACAGCACACAACAATAGGTTACAGATCAGTAAAAGCGTATTATAATTTTACAATCAAAAGATGTGTACATAACATTAATTAATCATAAAATAATTCTTTAATTAAACCATATTAAAGTTTGGAAAATATTTTGTACAAAATATCAATAAAAATAATAAATTACGTCTTTTTACACTTTGTACAAACGTAGAAAAAGATAGAAACACTAGACGGGCCAATATGATTAAATCAAAATCCGTAGCTACGGAGCATGACAAATTCGTGTTCTAAATTCCTATTCTAGTCGAAGGTCTCTTAATCCCAGGAGTGTTTGGACAACGTGAACCAGGAGTGGCGATGCGATTCCTAAACAAGCAAACAAACATGCAATAAATAAAATAGTTAATTGATAAAGTAAAATAACGATCCCTAATAGCCCGATAATTTAATAAATGTAAATGCTTAATTGAAAAGCATAAAAAGCTGAAGATAAAAAAATTTATTGAAAAATAATCAATTCCGAAAATCAATAATACGTAAAATCATATGTAATCAATTTTTAAAATCTAAGCATATTTGGATATGTACATAATAAAACTAGTAGGAAACTATATATTAAAATGGAAGTGAAAAATTAAATGGCATGGGTGGGGGACTGACTTATCACATTAATACACAATATGTAATTGTACGATTAAGCTTAAATATTCAACTTTTTTTTTCAAATTATATGTATATGTTGCGAAAATTGCAATATATCGTAAAAATGAATTTGTAATTCAGTCTGGTGACTGGGACGTTCGTTATTAATTAAAATCCCTAAAATTTTATACTCTAGAATAGCACAGCTGTTTGTGTAAACAACTTAGGAATGTATAGCAAATAAATCTTTATAAAAAGCTGTTGATTAGCACTAATGTTCCGTGAAATAAAAATAAACAGCCCTAAAAGTGGGACTATTCTGTCACTGAATAATACAGACCGGAGTTTTCTCACCTTGGGACCGAGTGGGACCTTTCGAGTTCTTGTTTTCGGCGTGCGATCTGGTCCTCGGCGCTCTTCATTTCGTCCTCCATCGCCTCTAGTTCATCTTCTGCCTGACGTCTGCGCTCTCCACGAGTCTTACTTTGATCCTTGACACTGTAAAGAAGGGAATGGGGGAGAAAAATCGACAAATAGGTAGGTATAAATTCACGAAAATATATAGACTGTACAGCATAGCAGAAAAACACACATATTCGTTGACGATTAGTCAATCAATCAGAACTCAGTATTAACGCGGGAAAAGTCATGATACCCTTAATGGAAACAACAATAATCAATTAGTTTGAAAAAAATGTATAGATTAAATAACCATTTTACTCTATGCCTTTGAATTATGCAAAAAATGCAACTGACATTCAGGATGTCCACTGTTTTGGACAAAAAATTGAGGAGACCCAACAAATTCTAGGAGACAAATACTACCACCATTTATAGTAAACATGACATGTATATTTTTTAAGTGAATATAATCCAGTTGGTCTATATAGGATTAATTACACACAACATAATGAAATAACACATATAAAAAATTATTCTAGATATAGACTCAAAATTCGAGGACATTAATTGAGGGTATTTTCAAAATGTCAAAATTCGAGAGCATTCGAGGAGCTTCCTGGACATTTCATTAAAATTAGTGGTGACACCAAAGTTCCTCAAAATTATAAGAATTATCAAGCAAAAAATGTAGATTTTATTTATAGTTTACATAATGTATAACAAATTGCGATCATCATAAAATAAAATGTACTGTCATAATATGTACTGTATATATCATTATTTTAGTCTTCTAACTAGAGAGTGGATCTCCGATAGCTGCTATCGACGATTTTGAATTTGATTTAATTCAGTCAAAACATTTCTAGGTATAAGAAACTTGTAAGATAATAGAAGAGTACAATATTATAATTATATTATTTTTTAAATAACAGTCAATATGGCAAAATATTCACAACATACAGTCAGAGATATAAATATATACAAGTTTACATTAATTAACATAAAATTATTGACGACAAAGTAAAGTGAGTGAATAAAAAATAAGGTTTTTAAAATGAATAACATATTATTATGTAAAATCTCGATTCTCTAAAATACAGGAGTGTATAAGAGATATGTATGTATAATAAAAATAGGACATATAGGAGCAGTGTCACCCTTGAAATAGGGAATACTCTATTATCTTCGTTTCACCAAAACTTTTCAGTCGCATGTAGATCATTTAAATGGAAACTGTTTCGTGCCAACGTTGACATATATATATGTGGATCATATATTCTATGATGACAACTAGGCTGAAAGAGAAACTCTTGAGTGTTACCGATTCCTAAGTCGGTAGTTAGTCATGTCACAAGCTTACCTCAATCAATCAGTCAATCAATCAACCAATCATCGAACTCAAGTATACATTGCACTGCTTAGTCGAAGTCTACCTAGTATAACAAAAGTAAATAGTACTAATTTGATAGCTTTAATATAGGATGCAATATTTTAAGTCATCAGGATACTACTATGAAAGTCAATAAACTTTTCTTTGGTATATTTTAAGAAGTTATAATATAATATATAATAATAAAAACAGGACATAAGGTTAATGTTTTATCTTTAAACGTTGTTTTACATATCTTTTATCAAACTTTTCTATGAATAACTAGATTAAATGAGGCTTTTTCATTTTATTATTTTACTACGACATTTGATATAATATATAATATAAACTTGTATCAAATTACATAACAGAGATTAAATGACAGTAACAACGAACCTGAAGAAGATAGGTCCCAATTCAGCTAGCCAGTGGCCATCAACCGCCGTGACACACTGCATGTACTCTTTGGTGGTCATGATCAACTCATGGTAGACGACATAGTCGGGTGTGTAGCCCATCCCGTAGAGAGCACTGGTTGGATGAAGATGACAAGGCATTCCTGTGCGCAAATTCACATATTCGCCCAGACCCTGAGAAAGTAAAAGGAGGAAAAATAGGTGATTTAAAAAAATTCTTACGAAATAAAAAATAATATTTTTGTAAAATAACTCGTATTAGTTCTTATAGGCAAGTACATTCAAGATAATGATTTATACTTACACAATTGTCTTTTGATAAATATATTTAATATAATTTCCTCAATTATTACAATAAATATAATTAGCTACAGGGTTATCACTATTTTTATAAATGGAATACGTTTATTTTAAAGGATATATTTCAATTTGTAGGATTACAGATTAAGTACAGATTAAGTAGCCAATCCTTCTAATATAATATAAAAATCTTTGAATATGAAAATTGAATTTTGTAATTTAGATGTTTTTATTTCTATAAAAAGATTACTAAATCATTATGACAGAGTGCATAACTATTAATATGGTAGGAAATTATACAAATAATGAATATATTTCATTACATATTTTATATAAAGTTTAACAATGTACTAAAAAATATTTATGTATATTATATAAGAATATTTTGAGTAACCGATACACATCATGTATCACACATGTTGAGTATTAATAAATTCTAAAACAAATAGAAAAATAGAATATACCATCGTTCAGTTTAAAAGGTCAAAGTTAATAAAACGTTTTCTCATCAGTATAAGCTTACAATCATAATTTATTAGCACTATCAAAGTATATTATGATATAGCAGTTTTATAAGTTAATGATTAGATCTAGTAACAGGACGTCATGTTGTATAACCAGTCTACTATACTATTGTACATTTAAGAAGTGTTATGTCAAAGGAGATTCGCAAACTAGGCACTTTGATTGCAGAATAAAATATGGCAATAAGAACATTAAAAATAGGTTCATGAGTTTAAAAAATATACGATACAGTTTTATGTCCATCAGCTTAGTAGATAATACATAATATTATTATTAATGTATTGAAACTATAGGTAGGTACCACTGTAGAGTACACACATAAATAACTCACAAAACGCTTTCCATTGATTTTTTAATCGCAAAAAGCTTATTGTGTATGAATAATTTATATATATATGTTGGAATAGTATTTTAATTTTAAGAATGGAAAACGAATATTGTGAATGATTGATACAACTAATTAAAAACGGTTCTTTACTTAGGATTACAGAATACCCGTGGTTATACTGTCCAAGAAGTGGCTTTCAAATTTGATATGTTCTAATTAGTACATTTATTTTTGTTGTGTACAGCATCAGGCAAAAGTTTGAAAAATATATATTTTTAAATATTATTTGTTATCTAATTAAAAATAAACATTTTATTATTTAACATTTTAATTGTTAATATACGAGTATGTATTAGGATGTTTACTATTCAAACTAGATTATGCGGTTATTAATAAATAATCCTTAAAATGATATCTAAAATAAAATCATCTTACAGTTATAGTCATAGAGTTACCTATGTTATAAATACATATAATATTATATATAAATATACAACACATTTAATCTGGTAATTTATGTGACATGAGATTATAACTTAGGCATTAATATGGTATATAATAAATGGCGTAAAAGTCTAATAATAAAAAATAATAAACATCAGCTAAATAGCAAATAAGTGTAATTTTTTACCCCCCCCCCCCAGAACCTTTGTTTAAGACTGTAAGATATTGTCAATTATATTCCTGCTTGAAGACACTTTACTTAATGTATCTTTTTCTTTATAAATTCCTGCATGAATAAATTCTTGCCATAATCTATTTCTAAATAAGCATGCTCTAATCATCAAATCTAATATAATATGTAGAATTATATAGTCATATATATTATTGGGGTTTTTACACTGAAAATACAGTTGCATATTATTGAGTAGGTAAAGATGTAATTATTTTCGAGCCAACCTTGATTCTGGCTGCTTGATGAAAGAATGCTGAGCAGATGCACTTGCGCACAACATCCCAATCAGTCCCCGAAGAGATGAGCGGCATTTTGTGGGACTCCATGATCTCCTTTAACTGTTGGCGGACTTCACGCACCTTCTTCATCGCCTTTACGTGGACAAAGTGCTCCGTGCACCAACTCGATGAGTATCTGGGGATGTTGGAGACGGATATAGTTATCTTGTCAGTTTTCTAGCTACCACCTGAATAATATTCTCCGAAACATATAATGACACCAATAATGAGCTATGTAGATTTTAGAGAGATACATTTTTAGATATAAAAATGCACTACCATTATTAACTTGTAAAAAATATCTTGCCATGCCGTTTTAAGATGTTACAGTACATAATATAAATATGTTAATAATATTTTATTAGAATAATATAGTATAATAAAAATACAAAATAATATAAGGTAACAATTGTAAAAGGAGAGAACAATCTACACGAAAATGGCAGCTTTTGTAGAAGCAGGGTGGCCACTATTTTTGGTCCATAAAATTCGAGGACAAATTTTTTTGGCTGAAAATTCGAGGACATTAATATATAATAATTATTTATTTAAGGAAAATACAATTAGATATTTACAATCAATTATTAGTATAAATTATAGTGTATTTTTTAAAGGGACCAAAAATGGGGTAAACTGATCAAGTTGGCTGGGCTATAAAATACTATTATAAATTCATTATAGAGATATTATTTCAAAATTTCTGTTAAATATAAAATTAAAAAAAGAAGATTTTATGAATATAATATTATATCTTTTGATAATTATAATTTAGTATAATTTAAAATGAATTATCTCAATTTTTGGTTCCTTTAATTACATACATACATTCAGTTTCAATACATTAACTTTTTCTTTTTAGATGTATGTATACTATAGTTTTCAAGAATAATATTATTCATAATAAACCACTCCAATATATTATAATGTTTGAACATTTTATAATTTTTATTTAATGATAATTTACTTACAGACAATTTTATGTTATATAGTTCATATTTTTTATCGCCAAAAATGGCAAAAAGCTGGTTAGCTACAGACAATTTTAAAAGATATAAATTCATTCAAACC
>JAYRBW010041338.1:0-11654 GCA_036023295.1 Invenusta paracnida
TGATACATATAATAAATTTATTATTTTGGATTTTTTATACCTATAATTTAGATTGAATTTGTCAAATTCTTTTTGGCAAGCAGTGTATGGTAATCTCCAAGTTTCCCACGTTAAATTATTTTTGCTTTTGTATGGGTTTTTAATGTATTTTTTTAAATGTTTTTTTTTTATTAAATTATTTTTTGTTTTTATTTGAAAATTTATTATAATGTATTAAATACTTAAATTAATAAGTAAAGTAAAATACTTAATACTTATGTATTAATCCTAACCCATCTCCAGGAATTTCTCTAGTGCTGCTGCCTTATACAGACTAACTTTTTTGGAAATATCCTGTATTAGATTAGACATTATTACAACTTCTGATTTGTTACTTGTGATTCATGTATAATGTTACTTGTGATTCATGTATAATGCTTCTTGTTGTAACACTTATAAACACTTGTGGATATTTGTTTTTCATATTAAAGAAATGTAAAAAAAAACAAAAATAATTTCATGTGGGAAACTTGGAGATTACCATACATATTATAATGGTACCTACATTGTACTATAATTCAGTTATGTGTCTACAAAGGTTCTATATTATCTACTCTTTTTGTAATAAATTGTTATCTGCATTATTTAACCTACCTGCATTTTTTGTCATATTAAGCTACACCAGCACTGATCTTCCAATTTTTCATCTAAAATTAGTGTCCTCAAAATTCATAGACCAAAAGCAGTGGCCACCCTGATTTCATATTTAATTATAAAGGTAGAGACAAGTAGTAGGCAGTCTCCAGTTACTTCTCATGTATCACAAATGAACTTAGTCTGGACTACAATATCATAAGTTGGTATTATGATGACCATTGACTTAAGAATGCTTGATGAACAACACTATTATTAACATTAATTAAACAATTTTGTATAAAGATATGTAGTAAGATTTTATCTCTTTCTTACTTCTATAGAGGTAATTAGTATAATGATATAACTGTCCATTGAGTTTCTTCTATAAAAATTGGATTATGAATATAAATATACTTCATTGAAACAATCACTATTGAAAAAAGAATGAGTAATATATTTTACAAATAGTATAATTATTTACATAAATAATTATTCTAAACCAATTGTGTTTCACTTAATAAATACAGTAGAATTCGCCTATAATGACTTTGTCTATAGGGTCAGTTTGCCTATAACAACACCTTAGGCTATGTCCCTGCAGAATTCCTATTTTCAACTAGGGGTAACCCCTAGTTTTGTTTAACTATTGGGATTTTAATAGTTTTAATTAATTCTATATTATGTAAAATTGCAATTTCTTTGGAAGGAGTGCTATTTAATAATATAAAATTTAGTAAAATAAATAACATTTAAATAAGCTTACTAGCATGTTTACTTTATAACATTGTTTTTTACAGTAGACAAAATCGACCTGGGTTGTTTAAAAATTGACAAAGGTTTTTTTGTTCTTAATAAAATATACAGCTTCACAGATGGATGCTGTGATAACAATGTTATTTGTAGGTAGGTATAGTTCACCCATTTAAACAGTCTATAAGGGATGGGCTCCCTGATTGGTGTGCTATGTGACTCAGTCTCGTATTGTTGAATTAGATGACTTAAGTGTCTATATTTAAATGGTGGTCTCAGAAAACTTCTTTTGATCACAAGAGATAAAATCTGTACCTTTAGTCAGGTTTTCTGCGACCAAGGTAAATAACCAGACTCTTAGTTGGAGTCATTTTGACCAAGTTTTTAAACCAAAGTTGTAGTAGAAAAACGACTTGGTTTTTTATCACCTCATCCAATTAGTAAGCCATTTATCTTCTTTTTTTATGGCATAATTTAATTTTAAATATTTTACAATACTTGTATCCAATAATAATTCAAAACTGTTTATAATGAAGTCTGATTAATAATATTCAAGTATTATTGTTCACTGCACACTAAATAGATAGTATGAAACATGTTTTCACAGTAGTGAATAAACATCACTCACCATGGTAAGCATCATGATCAAAACAAAATGGTATTTTTAGTGTATATTTAATATTTTTCACTTTTTATTATGAATGCTTTGCTTAAAAATGGTATCACTAATATACATGATATGCCTTTTCCAAATTATCTTTTCTATTAAGCTTCCATCCATGACCTCAGAGCCATCATTCAATACACATATTTTGCCCTGGTGCTTGACCTCTGCTATATTCACGTTTTCAATCCTGGAAAAAAAGACTTATTGGTTAATAAACCAATTATGAATGCATATAGGGCATAACTGTTAATACATAATTTATTAAGCAAATTGAAAATTTCGACTAATTGGATTTTATATTATACATTAGTGACAGGAGTTAAGTCATTTTCTATTTAATATATCTACTCTGGGTAAAACTTTTTTAGCACCTTACCAGAACTGTTGCCAAGACGAATCTAAATGTTATATTTTAATCCATTGCATGTATTAGAATTCAAGCTATTCTGAATGCATAGTACATCATTTTGGAGTCTTGTTAACAATCTATATTTACTTCAATTGTCTCTCTCTCTCCTGACCAGTTGAGGGCGGACACAGGGCGGTCATCTTCGACAGGTTCAGTGGAGTCCACTCCGAGGTGATAGGGGAAGGAACACACTTCCTCATCCCCTGGCTTCAGCGACCAATCATCTATGACATTCGCTCGCGTCCTTCAAATATCCCCGTCATGACTGGATCCAAAGGTTCACTTTTTACTGCTCTCTCTCTGGATTCATTTAGTGGCCATTTAGAGGCTCTAGTTGCGCAATTAGACATCAGAACGACGGAAAAGTTCACCGAAAGCTGTCTAGATTGTAAAGCACAATAAGAATATAGACTAATTCATTATACGGAAGTGTATCTAGAGCGAATATGACCGACTCATTAAATAATAGTTTCACCTTTGTTCGAGAATATTGTAGGATTAGAATTTGATAGTGGGTTTGTGGGTTTTAAGTGGATATACACCCGCTAGAAAGTAACGCCGCACCCTACAATTTTTATATTTTTGGGTTTTTTTTTAGAATTTTCTGCTAAGTATAACAACTCTAGGATTTTTCATTTAATGTTTGAAGTTTTTTGCAATATATATAAACATAAAAAACTCTATTTAAATCACTTTAATGGTAAATTTTTGAGATACGATTAATAAATCACTTAAATTATTAGGGTGCGGCGTTACTTTCTGGCAGGGGTGTATGTATGTATTTGTTTCTATTTCTCGCTTTATAAATTTATCGTAATTTTCAGTGTAAAAGATAGGATTTTTTAAACTTACGAGATTATTTAGTTCATACTGATTGATTAATCCACAGAGTTACTATAGACAAAGTTTTAACTCATTGATGTAACATATGTACTTCACGTTGAACATTTTTTCGATAGTAAATCGTTGCATTTCAATGTATTTAGGTTGCATAAATGTAAGAGTGAGAGTAAAAATGACAAGAGTTGTCACTCTGTTAATTTTGTGGAAAGTTTTGTGTTTTATTTATTATTATTATCTTAAAAACTCACATAATTCATAAATGTTATTTTAAAATTTGATTTTACAATTCGAATTAATAAAAAAAAGTGTTTTATACTACTTTTGTCCGGCATTTTAATATCAGTAGAATTAGATTTAAATGTAGTGTGTATTTTTTCTATTTGAGAGAGCTACATGCAGCACACAATTTACCCAACTTAGGCCTCTTACTTCATTTAATTAAATCGAAGTGTCATGCAACAATTTGGATATATCCGATAGAAATATGTACATATGTATATATGCCTTATAACAACAAATTTCCCTTCGGTAATGTAACTGTTTTGAGTGACAGGTATTATTAATTATAATTAATCTATATGGATAAGACATATAAGCTGTACTAATATATTGATTGTTTGTTTGTTTGTTTGTTTGTTTGTTTGTTTGTTTGTTTGTTTGTTTGTTTGTTTGTTTGTTTTGTAGTCAAATATATTATATTTTAGGAATTTTAACATCATGAGTTTATACAATAATCGCTATTGCGGAGATATTATTTAATACAATATTTTACAAAGGCTGTGTAAGAAAATAGCATTATCAATTGCTTTTCAATAATCAATAAAAGTTGAAAATTTGTCTATCAGTACTTTATATTTCAGTCTACAGTGTAACACGTATCCACTAAAATCAATAATAAATGTATAATTAATTTAAACTCAGTTTGAAGAAAGATGAATAAAAGTACCCATTTGCTGTGGTTGAATTGTGGTTTGGATTTCCCACCTTATTAATTAACTAATTTGATACAAACTAGAGCCAATTATAGAACATCGTTTTAGAAACTTATTTCGATTTTCGTTTCAGATAAGAGTTATTGGCACAAGTTCATTATATGGGTGACACAGGAATCTCCCAGACAAAATTCTTAGGGATTTATATTCTGGCGTCAACGAACCACCTAAAGATTTGCAACTAATACCATTTAAATTTAATAAATGAAAATATATTATTAGTTATAGTAAAGAATGTATATTACTATGTATATTTTCTATAACTATTAATTAAACCATTTTCTAATAATCATTTACTAACGATATGTGTTTTTGGATTGAGATCTATATTAAGATTTTTTATCAACTGTATACAGTTATAGCTTTTGTCACCTTGTATATGTATAATAAAAAGACGTTTAGAATACACCATATAATAGTATTAAAAAGATTAGAACAACATAAAATATGTAGGTTGGCAATTTTAATTTATAAAACCCACATATGAATAAAATATGTTCTGTTTGCTAATACTAATGTCCCAGTGTATTTAATTTTAAAACTAACTAAATTATTAATTTATATATTTCTTTTATGTAATATTTCAAATGCAAAAATAATAATATCAGTTATTATATTAATTGTTGAAGAATTGCACACGACATACACCAAAGAAATATTTTGAGATTGAACAGACTATAGATAAAAGATATATTTCAGTAAGTTCCTAAATGAAATTATATATTAATGAAAGAAGTCTACGAAATCATTACTCTGTTATAGATTATGCAATTAAAAAACAAAGCAAAATATCTTTTTCATATGCAAACATATGAGATTTTAGTCACATTTATGCATTAAAATATACATTTATTTAAACAAAATAAATTCTAAATTTACTAAAAATATAACCAAAAAACAATTTTCTCATACGCATTACAGTAAGCTTACATAAAAAAACTTTTGCGAATAAATTGAAAGAAAGTTCACCTCTTTTGTATATAATATTAAACTTGCTTGGATTTAATTTGATTTCATTTTATTCGAAATTGTTCTTGATATGTTTATATTCGTTGGATACGTTTGGATATATAAAATTATTCATTTCAATTCGAAACGAAAAAAGTATTGAACATTGAACAAGATTTTTTTAAATACTTATGTTCAAATAATATCAAAACATGTCGATCAAAAGTATATGCAATTAAAAAACCATTCTGTTATCAAATCCTTAAATTATGATTCTAACAAATTATGATAATGCCATAAAATAAATATTATATTGGGTCATTAATTCACATTGTATATCAATAGCTTTTTTTTATTTAAAAACAAAATCGTCATTGAATGTTTAAAATATGCAGATGGCATGAAGGAAGAAAAACGTCCATAGATGTAACGCTATGTAATTATTTTTTGAAAATTAAAACATTGCGAAAGTTCATATTTATCAACTATAAATCATCTATCATCAGGATAAAAATAACGGAGGATAAGATATTATATACGTGGGTGTGCCGAGGTAATTAATTATACACTGCTGATAACGGAAATACGCTAATACTGGAATCAGTGTGACAGGCTGCATCAATTCAATGTCGACACACAATAAATAATTCATGAAAACAAATCCAAGCATATCTAATATAATATATACTACATAATACACAGCTACTAGATAAGTATAAAGTATCTGGCCTTCAAATACACATGTATAACATTATCAAATTTTTAGCGGATTATAAATTACTTGAATGTGTTCTATTGAATGACACGATCGATAAACACCTATATATATACATACTTATGTGTATTTCAAATGTAACATAAAACACGAGAATAACAAAAACGTATGTATTGTATTTTTTACAGAATAAATTTCGGAATAGTATTAAGGCCCAGTAGTTGAACAAGCTAATTGAATATTGTATAAAATAATAGCAATTTTCTAAAATACTTATATTCAGAACTCAACGTAATATAAAACATAAATATAACAAATAACCAAACAAGGCTAAAAATCAGTTTCTGCCGTAATATACATATCTTTGATCTAAATTAGTGATCACGATATAAAGAAAAATAGTGTCATAGAGAAACATCAATTATCAGCTTAGCTAAAATAACTTCTACTTCGCTATACAGTTTATTAAAATGTAAAATCAATGTTTATATTCTTTATATTTATCTGCCGAAGGAAGGGAGAAAATATTACATTAAATTTTACTATAAATAATATTTTATTAATTTTTATTGATTTGTTGTCTTTGTCTGAAATTTCATTGTTATGATAAAACAGAGAATAAATTTATTTAAATTTTGTAGTTTACAAATCTTCAAATAATAATTAGAATTTATCTAGCATTTGACAAATGCACAGTCGGTATATGTATATTACGCAAAAATATATATTTTTTTTCAATGTTAATTTTTCCTTGTTTTTTATTATGCAATTTAAAATAATAAACAAAATTTGTGCTTCTTAAAATAAAATAATTGAAAGTGAAACAAATATACTAGACTCATTGAATTTGTATACTATACAAGTATTCAAATAATGTATTATAGTAATTTTAATCTTTAGGCGTTTAACTCACAAATAAATACAATTTACAATAAATGCAATTATTTGACAATTTGCTGTGAATCATTGTTTAGAAACAGAAGTAGATAAATATATACTTTTAAATCAATTAAATCAACAATCATAATTGTTTAAATTTGACCTATATATATATACACTTTTTATATTTATGTTATTATAAACTGTCTATGCTATATCTTCATAAGATGTATACATGAAGGAGGCTTAGCGCCATCGACAGCATAATAATATTACGAATTCATTGATTGGTTCAAAACCATAGACAGCTAAAATAAATCAATATTATAGCTGTTTACATAGATTTGAATGTATGTAATGTATTTATCATTATTTAATAGTTGTTGATTATGGCAAATTATTCACTAGAAGAGCGTGTACGGATTATTTTCATTTATCGGGAAACCCAAAGTACTAGAAAAACTTTTGAACGGTTTGCTTTAACACATCCTAATGCGAATACACCTATCCAAAGAAAAGTAAGTTGACTTGTTAAGTGATTCTGTGAGACTGGTAGTGTCAAAGACAAACATTATGAAAGAGCAAAAACAAGAACCAGTGAAGAAAAGTTGTAGCTCTTTTGGATCGTAACCCGAAGCAATCAGTCAGACAACTAGCTGCTCAGTTGAACAACAGTGCCACGTCCATTTGGCGAATACTGCACACGAAGTACCATCCTTATAAACTCACAATTCGTCATAAGCTACACGAAGATGACTAAGATCGCAGAATTCAGTTTTGCGAGAGGTTCCAGGAAATGGAACATACTAATCCAGAATTTTCAAGGTTGGTTTTGTTTAGCGACGAGGCAATATTCAAAATGGATAGTGGAATGAATAGACATAATTGTACTTGGAAGGTATTAAATGTCAAGGAAGTTATTGTCTGACAAGGTCTCATCGACACAACCATAATTGGTCCGTTCTTTTTTGAAGATAACGTCACTGCAAAAAGCTACTTAAATATGCTTGAAACATTTCTGATGCCCAATATCCACAATTTAGTCCCAGCACGTAGGCAAAGAAGATTATGGTTTATGCAGGATGGAACGCCACCCCACTTCGGGATAGCTAGCTGTACGACAATTTCTGAGCACGCAATTTCCTGCAAGGTGGATCGGGAGAAGAGGGCCTACAGAGTGACCAGCAAGGCACCAGACCTCAACCCTCTTGATTTCACCATATATGGGGTTATTTAAAAGATAACGTTTTCATTACAAGGCCTCATAATTTAGAGGAATTACGAAGAAGAATCGTTGATGAAAGTCGCAACATTTCTCCTGATATGTGTTGAAATATCACAAATCATCTATCGAATAGAATAGCTCTGTCTCCAGAAAGGTGGACATCATATTGAACATTTGGATTGACAATCTATTCTGTTGTATTGAACATTGTATTGAACATTGTATTGAATATTTGAATTAACAATCTATTCTATTGAATTTCTGTTATATTATTAACTATTAATACACCTTTGCGAAATACAGCTATTTTGCTATTGAAAAGTGGGGTGTGATTCATAAAACACCCTGTATATGCGACTTGACTTACATACATATATAGGATCTATATTACACAAACACTAGAACAGCGGATGACGTCAATTGACGATTTTTTATGTTTTTATCTCAATCATTTTTTTAATCATTTTTTTACTATTCCTCTCGTGACTTTTATTTATTTTTCGAGGGCTGTACGATGCAAAAAGAAAACGCACTATAAATTTCACTACTAGAACAGCGGGATCCGTCAATTGACGATATCGAAATATTTATAAAATAAATGATATAAAACGCAAATAAATGTGTATTTATAATGTATATTTATAAAATAAATGATATAAAATCTACATCTATTACATGTTACAAAAAACATGTTAAATAATCCAAAAATGCATCAAAATTATACGAGTAAAATACGCCTAAAATGCATGTAAAAAGAAGACTAAAATGAATGTCACATATCAGAAACAATTGGTACATACGATCGCCTGGCATTTGCCACATACGGTTCTGTCACAATTTCTACAAATATTTACCGTACGGTTTTTTGACAGTTCAGTTTGACCGAGCATGTTACTCGATGGTTGAGGACTACATGAGGCGCATCATCGTTGACCACAGGAGGCACATAATGTCGAAGTTCGCTAGAAAGGTCATGTAAAAACCTTCGACGAGAGACATTGCTGTGTGTGACCTTTTTATACAGGATCCAGGCGTTTATGGCGGCCAAATCAATGATATTGAAAAAGACTGCGAGTGGCTAAGCGTCTGCACCCTGACTTTGTGGAGAGCTGGCATGCCATTTGGTCGAGCATATCAACACCATACTTTTTGGAGTTATAATACAGGATGGTGAATGGCTTCTTCTTCCCAACTGGCTGACAAGTTGTGCCACGGTGTTGAGTGCTAGGAATATGCAGTTTTTGTACGCTTCGCCTGATATCGAATTAGGTGGAGTTCATTTGATTCGTAGAAGATGGAGCTGTAGAGTTCCAGACGTTGAGGTGAGGGCAATGGCAGTTCGCTACGATGTGCACGGACTGTGCCGACAATTGTGGTTCTCTTGGTGAGCTGTTGACGAGCAAGGTCGGCCAAAGTAAAGAAATTGTCCGTGGTAATGTTATATCCCTTATTCCAAATTGGTTCTGTCAGTTTCATCACCACATGCGAGCCCAGAGCCTCATCACGTCCTAGATAGGGCTTGATATTGTATCAAAATTTAGAGTTCACCTCAGCACGGATCCAAAATTTGATCCCGAATTTGACCGGTTTCGAAGGGATATATTGGGTGAATCTGCACCGAGCTTTAATTGGGAAGAGTTGCTCATCGATGGTCATTTCTGCAACTGGAAGATAAAGCCTCTGGCTATTTTCATTGAAGCGATTCAAAATGGATGAAATCATTGTGAATTTGTCACGTTGGAGATTTCGACGGCGCTCATCACGAAAATCGAAGCGTAAGAATTTCTTGATGTCTCGGGCTCGATCTCTGGGTATATTTTTGCTGAAAATAAGAGAACCACACTTTTTTTACCACAATTGATCGAATGGGAACCCTTTCTGGTGGTTGACGGCCCTCAAAAATAACAGGCCAATAAATTTCTCTAGATCTTGTTCATCAAATTGAAATTGTTCATCAGTTCTCCTAGAATGATCCAGGGTACAATTTACAATGTGGCAAAGACACCAATTAT
The DNA here is from genome assembly GCA_036023295.1 of Invenusta paracnida. Taxonomy (NCBI): domain Eukaryota; kingdom Metazoa; phylum Platyhelminthes; order Proseriata; family Coelogynoporidae; genus Invenusta; species Invenusta paracnida. Next base: position 10,056 of record JAYRBW010041338.1, read on the forward strand.
CAAATAGTTTCAAAAAAGCATCTCGAGGAGTTCTGATAGTCTCTGCAGCTCTTGTAGGTCCCACTCGTTCTGTGAAGATATTTCTCTGTACCACATGCCCTCTTCGTTTTACCTCAGGAGCCAATTGCCACTCAGTGCCATCTCGTCCGCGAAATACATCTTGTCCACCATCAGCAGCAGGTTCTTCTTCTTCAGAGCTGTCAGAGCTTTCGTGTTCTTCAATTTGAGCCTCTTCGTTGTCAGAATCCCTCACTGATTTATCACCAGACTCTTCAGATTGTAGGTTTAGTATCCCTTCAAGGACTTGCTGAGCTGTGATCCTTCTTGCGATTTATAGAGATTGATTTTTGTAGGGACAAATATTCTAAAACTCAAAAGTGAATTTTGACCGCAAAGATAATATATGTATATATGCTGAAATTTGATATGAAGAATGATCATAAATGATAAAACAGCCAATAACAGCTGACATAAGGTGATGAAATGATCCGGCAATATTGTTTGTGCTTCAAAATCTACTTCATATGGCTGTAGGTAGGTACACAATCTATTATAATATTATAATACGATTACTTAACATTACGTAACATTCAAATAATGCGAGATATATATTATATTACGTATGTACACAATCTATTTTAATATAATAGATTACGTAATCCATCCAACATACATAGGGAGAACCAGACAAGTGAAATTAGGTACATAAACTTTATATATTTATATTTACTATTTAAATACATATCTATTTTTGCAAATAAAATGAATAATTAGAAAAATCAATACATTGAATGTTTATATATGTATGTAATGTTGGCTTCTAGTTTATTATCTATAATTGCATTAACGTGAAAAATACTATTTAGTAATTACTAAATAGTATTTTTCACGTTATAAATAAATTTTATGTATTATTGATAATAATATATATATTTTATTTAACAAATATCATTAAAAATGAAAATCGTCAATTGACGGTTTCGCTGTTCTAGGTATAATATGATAATCCCGCTGTTCTAGTGTTAATTTAATTGTGTCACGTAGTTGAGTCAAATAATGAGAGGGTGTATTTCGTACTTCTGCCATACTGTTTCTTTGTTAACATTACTAAGTAGAACGACTTGAAAACCAGTATTAATATTGGGCATCTTGTACTCTTTCAATATTACTATATTTTATCTAGGTAGGTTGCTTATAGCCTCACCAACGAACAAGCGCTTCTTTCTTCAATCCCCTCCATTGTGTATGCAATATCTGATCAATTCAGTGTAACCATTGCGATCACTTACAGCCTGTAATTCCTGATTATAGAATAAACCTTCGATGATTTCACTATTATCTAGTGTACGTATTCAATAGATCACTGGAGTAAACTTTGTATTGACACTGTGTATAATATATTCTTCCTCTGTCCAGTTGGCTTCATACCCCTTATCAAAAGATGCCATATGTCAAGAAATTCTCACGCGATCTCCAAGAGCAAATTTTGTCTTCTTTTTCTTATTGTTTGACTTATCATTCTCTCAACCACCATGTACATGTATCCAAACGTCTACTTCATTTTCAGGAGTAACATCTGCCGTAGCTTTCTTGATTGTT
>JAYRBW010041349.1:0-11654 GCA_036023295.1 Invenusta paracnida
GAGGAGGGAAGGAGGGGAGGAGGGGAGGAGGGGATGAGGGGAGGAGGGGAGGAGGGTAGGAGGGGAGGAGGTGAGGAGGGGAGAGGAGGGCAGGAGGAGGAGGGGAGGAGGAGAGGAGGAGGGGTGGAGTCGTGCTACCCCATCCCTACTACTAATGTTTTCATAATATCAATAATGCTGTGTTACATATGAGTATTATTATTGAAGTGTATTTATAATCAATATCAACACAAAAATAATAAAAAAATACCAGAAAGTATTACTGGTTTAATCGCAACAAACACTGCAGATTTGAAGACTAGTTATGCGTATATTATACGTAGTTACAGGTATTACATAATTTGAAATATTGTATCGTAAAATAATTTTTACAACAACGTAGATAAAAGTGAATATCATTAAGGGTGGCCTTTCTGTATAAATTATTCTATGCTTTGTATGTTATTACTTATAACTAATAATTAACGAGACTTGTCACTTAAAGAAAATACATTATTTAAATAATTTTTTGTTATAATGTACGAATTTGTAACAGAGATAACCATATTTTTGACTCGAATAAATAGTTTAAGTGAAATGCATAAATCGGGTAAATTATGTGATTTACCATATGGCTATTTAAATAAACGAAATTCTTAAATTAAAATGTTATACTACTGTTAATATGGTGTCATGCAAAAGTAGTAGGATGCAAAACATTAAAAATATCTTACTAAGCATATCGTATAAATATATTTAGTAAAATGTTTAAATCGGGTAAATTGTATTCTGCATATATTTCCGTTCAAATAGAAAAATGCACAATAATATAATTGTACACTACTGATAATATAGTGTTTGGCAGAAGTAGTATATAGCATAATTTATTAATATGAATTACACAATTTTTATATGACATTTATGAATTATATTATTTTTTAAAGGTTTGAATAACGAATAAAATACGACACTTTCATCAAAATTACCAATGACAGCTCTTTCCATTCTTACTATATGCTTTCACTTTAAAAAATGACAATTGAATATTGATTACGGTCAATTTAAAATAATTCTCAAAATCGATTCAACAAATTTATATAAAATAGGATCTATTAATTACGTTCGTATTGTTTAAATATCATTACAAGTCATGTACATGATCAAATTAAACGTTATATAACACTATTTTTTCGAGAAGGAAGTCAACATGAATATGTCCCTGTTTACATTTTACGAAGCATAATTACACACGCATAAAAATAAATTTGATAAATATGATTATTCATAAATTGCTTTACCACCTGTACATAGCATTGTGCTTAATTAAAAATTGTGTTCAATATCCGGAAATTATACTAAATATATATTCTGAGAAAAATCTACACTTTATACTGTCAAAATAAAGTACAAGCATTATTTCTAAATTTTTGAACTTTTATTTCTTACGTGAGCTAATTTTGTTGGAATTTTGATCCCCTGAGGAGTAGATGTCCATCAAACGTTAAAATAAAGGGGATACTGTTTTCTAATTTTATTTGTAGTTTATGAAGTAAATATAATATGTATGAGACATATAGACATATCTATAGGTAAGACCTAGTAGATCTCATATTTCAAACTTTATTGATTTTTTTGAAACTGAATTTTAATTTACTACACATTATAATTAGTATATTTTCAAATTATTTATTACATATAAGTTTTTTGCAGATTAATTTTACTTTAAATAAAATCGAAAACAATATTCATAATTTGGTATTATTGCTATTCGCTTGATCTATTATTTTGCAAATTTTGTTCCAATCACACAGCTAAAAAAAAATTCTCTTTGGAAAATTATATTAACATAAAACAACAGAAGCGTAATGAGACAGATTTATTTGACAGTATATCTTTCCCTTTCTTCCCACAGTTAGAATAATGTGGAATACTATATTAAATGTACAAAATTAGAATTCATATGAGTTTTACATATACTTTTATAATATACTTATAAAAACGACGTATACATATAATACGTATTATAAACTTACGAATAAAACAGAAAAATCAAGGCTGTACAACAAACACAGGCACAGATGCACAAAAAACTAAAAAATATATAGATGAACACTGTAGGTATATACTCATTATTATAAATTTAAGGTAATATCTGAAAGTAATATCTCAAGTCTTAAATATTATTTTTGAATTATACATATACTATATATATACAGAGTGAATATAAACTCACTTTAAGAGGTTTGGAAGTTTTTATAAGAAACAATTGTGGATATTTTGTGGTAATTTGTAAACTTACATATATAAAGCGCAATAATACAAAAATAGAAATTCACCAATTTAAAGATTATAAACCACAGATTAGACTGCGGATTTTACAATATATGATTGGAAATGTCATTATATTGCTGAGCCAATTTTGCACAGCCATATCAGATTAGTTTTTTTTCTTACGCATAGTTATAAAGTAGGTACATGAAGTGAAAAAAATTTGTTTAAACATTTTTGACGTACGTGTGCGTGTATAGGTATATATATCTTTCAGTATTCACAATTGAAAATACATAAAATAATTTAAAAGCTGATAACAAATACTTCTTTAAAAAATAGACATGAAGTAGTGCAATGATATTTTGGATGTTGAAAAAAGGTGTTTTCAAATGTCGACACATTTTTAAATATTTAAATGTGTTAAGGTATTTCACACTCAAAAAAACAACCAGTGGTTTATAAACCAAAAAGCAATTCATCAAATAAAAATTGGTCAAATAAGCATTTCATTGCGTTATATTTTTCAACTATTAAAAGCAATTTAACAAGCTCAAAGTTTAGTTTTGTATAGAAGAAACAATTTCTTCCTCATGTGAATATTGAATTTGTATAATATGCACATGTCAACTAAATGGGAAAGTAAGACATACATACAAACAGCTGTTTCTTTTCTATAATAAATAATATTTTCACTAATTCTTGTCAGTGAAATTGTTAAAGCAATAAATATGGCCTAATTAAATGGTGTCAAAAGTACCTACAGTAAACGAAACTAGTCATGTGTTTATTATGCTGAGAACATATTTTTCTTTCTCGGATATAATAAAATGTATTTTTTATGGACAATGCGGTGTAAACTACATATTCAATATCAGTTATGTTTTGATAAAGTTACATTAATATTGATATTAATAACATAAGTTAGATAATTATTTGAAAGTAGGTATATTTACTGTTATCAAGTTTGGATACATAAGTAAAGTATTACATATATAATTTATGATTAATGATTCTTATTTGTTGAGTATGCATATTTAAATGAGTTAAGCATTTCACTAAAATTATACCTTACTAAGTGAAATAAATGTATATTTATAATAGTACGAAATAAATTCGCATACAAGTTTCGATAACTTTAATTTATAAGTTTATATGTTAGATTAGTAAATATAGCTTTTTCTTAGACTGAACTTTTTTCGTATATATATTTAATTTGGCACCTTAAAAATTTCCGTAAGAATTTTACTCTCGAGCTTAAAAATGCAATCACTCGCCCCCTTCTACTATATTTCTTATGATCTTATAGAAACAGTGCTGACGCTCTAGACCAATCACTATCTCCATAAATGTCTCGTGCGTTATATCTGTGTATGTTACTGATTAATGACGTGTAACTATGACGATCTTTTGTTAGTCATCAACTAGTCCAGATAACAGTCCACGAGGAGATAAGTAGTAGCGTCACCACAACAACCAGTCTAAGTGTCCAGGAGAACTCGAGTTGGTAGGCAGAGGTGTTGCAGAGATTTGTATTGCAACAGTACCTCTCCTGGCACCCGTAGATGTCGTGCTCATGATGGTTGTGTTGGAAGGTGGCGCAATTCTTGCTCCTCTCGTTGTTCTCCACGCAGGTGTCACTTGGGGCACAGCTCCGAACCCAGGTCTGCTTCACAGTGTTGGTGAGCGCGGCGATGTGATAGAAGCCCACTTTCTGTTACATAAGACAAAGAAAGAGAGGAACAGAAATGAATATGATTTGAGAATTTAGTAGCCGTGTTTTAAATATTGGATATCAATAGATAAGAAAATTTGAAATCGTTATTTAGCGGTATAATTTCTTTGTAAAATATTCAACCTATTAATAGAATCGCTTCACTATAACTATTTAATAATCTTATGTCAAATACTATGTATAGTTATATAATGTGTAACAGTAAATATACTGTTTAAAAAAATTCGTAAACGTATAGAAACTGGATAATTTAAATGCATTCATAAAAATAATTCACCAATTTTATTTAGCAGTAATTCTAAATTTTCCATTAATGCAAAACCAAATTACTAATCAATTTTTCTTTGCATAAATAACACAATATATTATATTCATAGAGAGATCGGTTCACTAACTATTCTCTAGAGGAAACATTGTCAATCAAAGCCTAACTGATGGCAACTTAAACTATTATATAGTTTATATATTCAAATGAAATAATCAAAATCGCAAAATTACTTAAATTTCATTCTATAATAATTACTATTTTAATGCATTTTCTGAATTATGATACATAACTATACTTTTGATATATATGACAGATATAAGTATAAAATTTAAAAAAATGTTACTCTTGATTGATAAATTCATGATAAAAATAGGAAAAGTTTGAATTTTTTATTCACAACACAAACGGTTATCAGGTTATCAGAAAACAATAAAACAATTTCTATTTCTATATAATCATTTCAATAATAAACAAAATTTAAAATATAAACTGCTAATTTTGAGATTAGTGAAAACCATTAATAATTATTAAATTTAAATAAATAAAACTGTGTCGCATCGTTTAAAAAATATAATTCGATTGTTAATTATAATTGACTATTTAAATGAGATATTATGACATATTTTACTGAAATCAGCTAATATACGTTTTACTACTAATAAGAATAATTATAAGAATAATCATAGATTACAGCAACATCCACATAGAAAATATCACAGGATTTCCCGGAACATCTAAAAATACATTCTATAAATTTTAACGCATATCAATTATCACCAAAGTCAAGTTTAACAATAATTAATAGATGAAAAGTACCTACACATGAAGAAATTGAGTATCAACATACACATGCGCTAGTTATACTCTCCGTGTATTTAAGCATTTTCGGGTATTGTTCAATTAAAAACGGAGGCTTATAGCCTCCTAACAAAGTTCAGAAAATTATGTATTATTATTTTTAACATTAGATTGATTGTCATCATCAACTTATTGAGCTGTCCAGTGGCCGGAAATGGAAATATTTCTGTATTTAACACAGGCTTTATCAAAACTACACATATTTAACTAGTTTATGTAGGGTAGTATAACAAAATCATGGTAAACACACATTAATACTTATATTTAACTAGTTTATGTAGGGTAGTATAACAAAATCATGGTAAATAACCATTAATTACTCATATTTAACTAGTTTATGTAGGGTAGTATAACAAAATCATGGTAAACATACATTAATTACTCATATTTAATTAGTTAATGTAGTGTAGTTTAAAAAATCATGGTAAACACCAATTAATTACTCATATTTAACTAGTTTATGAAGGGTAGTATAACAAAATCATGGTAAACACACATTAATTACTCATATTTAATTAGTTTATGAAGGGTAGTATAACAAAATCATGGTAAATAACCATTAATTACTCATATTTAACTAGTTTATGTAGGGTAGTTTAATAAAATCATGGTAAACACCCATTAATTACTCATATTTAATAATACTAATAATTCATATAATCAAATAGATATTTAAGCAATGTATTTATTTTGCTTTGTTCAAAAAATACTATATAGCTTTCGTTGACAAAAAATAAGGAAGTGTCAAAATCATTTAAATTATGAAACTATTTAAAACATATATACCTAAATCTTTTATAATCAAAGATTTTGGAGGAAATAATGTCCATTATTTTTATAAACTTCATTTTCGCAGAAAATAACGTTATATTTTTAATTAGGTACCTATATACTAAATTTATGACTACGCGCAATTCAACGATTATAATTGCAGAGGAGGTGCAGAACCCACTGACGTAGGAGCCCAGATTTCGTCTCTCTGAAAACGGATCGAAAGACTGAAAGACTGAAACAGATGAAATATATATATTCGCTCCTCTTCTTAGAGCTATAAATATGAATTTTATAGATTACTAGAGCACAATGTGATGCACACACACAAACATAAAAGTTACTTTTTGGTCTAATTTATTTTCTGAAGGAGCACCTGATAAGTGTGAGAATAAGCAAGATCTTTTTTTCGTTTCAAGATATAAGTCTTGCTATAAATCAAAGGAATTATATAAAATGTTTACCTTTAAAGGCTGTTGCACTCTTTCTTTATCTATAAACTGGCAGGAGACTTATGTTATTCAAAATATGTGTAACTAAGTAATTGTTATCCTTACTAATAAGTGTTAATAGGACTTTATTTCATGGTAGGGGATCATGATGTTAGACATCATTAAATAGTGTCAGCATTACTTCATTACAATTGCTATATAAATAATTATATAATTAAAACATCAAACTTGGAGTTATATGTCTCAGTATAAACAAACAACAATATTACGCTTTTCAACCAAATGTAACGTGCAAATAAATTTATAATATTGTCTCGATAGAGAAAAAACAATTAATTAAAATTCTCAGTTTGGCTACTTTCTTATAATCATAAAAGTATAAGAAAACCACATCAGATATATTATACAAATTTCATTAAATATTGAAAAAAAATTAAGTTTAATTTTTAAATAAAACGTATGATGGTATTACATTTAGTAACACCACATTTTACATAAAGTAACACCCACACACATTTTATAATTAGTTTTTAAAAAGAAATTCATAAAAACAGAAACAAAGAAATATTGCAATACTATAGCTCTTAATAATTCCTTTGTGTCATACATTCTCACACCTAATGTGTTTAGCTATACCTAGGCATAGGTATTTGCAAATGGGAATGCCATTAAAGATAATTTAGAAGACTGTACGTGAACATAAAATACAAATTCTATTTAAATGATTTTATTTGTCATTATAAATTAATCGAAAAGAAACAATTTTCTAAATTGAAAACAAGTTAAGCGAAATATTGACGTAGGTATAGTATTAAAGTCTAAATATTGCGCTCTATATGCAATGCTTTTAAATATTATTTTAAATTGAATATATATACGTTACAGCATACTATTGTTTCTTTATTTGCAAAACATAATTATTTTAAACAATTTATTCGAAAGTAAAAAAAATGCAATTATTCACGTTTATAGCTACAGGTAAAAAATAACAGGTTCTAGAGTTAACAAAGAAAATTCAAAATTATATACAAAGTTAAAACATCACTTTTAATGTAAATTTAATTCGGTTTAAAAAAGCAAATCTATATTAAACACGAATAAATAAAACTAAATCAGCGTTAGATCTAATTAATGCATGCGTAGGAAAGTTTGATCGCCTCCAATTTATCGTTTTTTTCTATGCTTTGCTTTTGTTAGGCTCTAGAAAATCAATATGAAATGGGACATATTTATATTTCTAAGGATTATCGATTAATACAAATGCGAAAATTTAATCTAACAAATAATAAAAAATGGAATACATTAAGTTAAAAGCATGCGAATCAAAATAATTTTACATTTATGAAAGAAATTGGGAAATAATTGGATCCACTAACTATTCAGAGACGACTACTTATATTAAACAATGCACTCTTTGTATTAAACTAGAAACACGCAATCAATAGATTATATGTACTATGTATAAAAATACTATCAAAAAATAAAATCACGACTTAAACAAGCCTTTAATATTGCTTACGCTTGTCACATCAGTCAAAAGTAAATATTTTAAACAATGTCAAGAATTCTAATATCGAATAAATAATACAACTGGTTATACACTTCCTCTTCTATTTTATACTCGTACGTCAAACATTATCTAAATCATTCACCAACCTCATAACAACACACAACCCTGTGTGTTCGACATACTTGGTACGTCAAACATTAACTAAATCATTCACCAACCTCATAACAACACACAACCCTGTGTGTTCGACATACTTGCCGAACAATACAAGCCAACAAATCAAGCAGAATACTTCAAAGCCATTGAGAGGCATAAGATCCCTGTCATCATGTCCTCATAGTAATCCTAGAGGAGCAGAATCCACCTTTTAGCTAACGCATTATACGACTAATATGTATTGGTTACAAAGAATTTTTTCTTAGTTGATCTTATTTTGCAGGTAGTAATTTAATACTGAAATTTTTGTTCGGGAAATAAATAATATAGAAAGTCTATTCCGTTAACAGCAAAACTTTTAAAAATGAATTTGTACTTAATATCTCAGATGTAAATAAAAAAGTAGTTCTAACTTAAAATCTTGTCATTAAAATTGTTAAATTAATCTGCTATTCAAACTATTCATACTTTGAAAACGAATAGACATTTAATTTTTGAAATTTATAAAAATAAAACAATTTAATAGTAGTATAATATTAGGGCTTTCTTAAAACACACAGAAGTAGTTATAATTTATAGGGTTGATTATATTTTTGAATCGCTAAAATGATTAAAATGATTATCTATACAGTTTCGAATTAATAAACAACAATAAATCGACATATATCAATAAGTTGATTTTGAATTAAACAATAAATTAAAACAAATTGTTCAAGTTGTTTTAAATAAATTGTTTTTGATAAAATTACTTTGAATAGCGTAATAGTTGCACAAAATTTACAAAAACAGAAAATATATTTTAAGCTGGAATATAGTTTACACATAACCATGCATGACAACAAACAATTCATCCAACAAAATCAATATATCAAGTTGTCATTCAAGCCAAAATGTCTAAACCATTTGTAGCATAGGCATAACACTTGAACAATTAGATTACTACAATTTGATAAATGTTTATTATATGACAAGAAAAACACCATCCATATGATTTAATTTATGTATACTGGGGTGTTTTCACAGATTACTCTACATGAACAACGTTACATAATATTCATCATTTGGAGAGGAAACTTAAATTAAAATAATAGTTATCTTCGTTGTTTAACGTTTTTCAACTCGGGTATTTTTATCTTAAATTCTAAAACTTTTACCACTCCTGTTTCTATATTTATATACATATAGGTGTTTGCGTATTACGTATATTACAGCTAAAATTACATTTCTTCTGAATTGTATCTGTATATTTGAACAAAGCTTATTTTAAATTTCTGTACACCTGAACACTTTTAATTTGTAAGCAAACTTGTGATTAAGAAAACAAAAAAGTCATTTTAGAGGTGCCTAGCATAGTACATTAATGCGATGTTTCGAACGTATGTTTCATTCTCAAGCAATAATTATTACTCACTTGCTGCATGAAAATGAACTATACGTTCAAAACCTGAGGCTTTAATAAACTATGTTACCTCGAAAATTACTTTTTGTTTGCTTAAATAATCATTAATTTGAACTTTTTAAAAACTGTTCCGAACTGTTAAAAAACAAGCAACATTTTTTTTGACTACCCCCTATATTACTAGATTTAATTTAAATCTAAAATTTATATCTACAACATGAGAATAAATTGCTAATTTATATATCTTGGAATTAGTATATTATTTGGGAATAATTCTAAGTTATAGAAATATTTAAAAATGAAGTACATTGGTTTACTATTTATCCCTCATAATTGCTCTGATAAGGAAACATAATTAAATAAAAATATTATTACTAAGCACTCTTAATGTATAAAAGAAAATTCCTGAATCGATTTAAAAGTTAACAAAATAAGTTAAAAAAATCTGATCAATATAATTCGTTACTTGTAATGCTTGTTTTTTTCAAATAAAAATTTATGTATTGTACTGAAAATTGTTTTTAGTATAATTAAACTTTAAAAATAAAAATACATTAATAAGATTAAAGTTATAGTGAATCTGTAGTTGACAAGGGCACAATGATATATATTTACCACAAAAAAATAAAAAACATATTTTAAAAACATTTATCATTTTAAAAGAAATATCGTTGAATGTATCATTGAATAAAAGTTATCTAACTTGTATGTTTAACTTGTGGGTGAGTTTATTTATTTTCCGATATGGATGAATTTGAAAATAAGTTAAATATAAATAAATAATCATAACATAACTTTTAAAGTGCACAAAATACTATATAGTAGTAATTGAATAAATTACATTTGTCACACATCAGACTGTATACCTACACCAATAATATTGAATATACATATATAGTTTTCATTCTCTTAAAATGTTATTAAACAATAGTTTCAATAAAAATTTGACAAGAGTTAAAATGTAACACTTTTAATATATAATAGTATACACATAATTGTCTTCTTATAATTGAGTTTTAAGTTAAATAAAAGGCTTTTTCTAATATACTTGCATATATTGCTTTATAAATTATTTATATATACTTATATAATGTACTCATTTTGGAGAATGTGTATATACAATAAAATAAAATACAACAGATGAAGCACAAGCTGCTGAAATAAAAATGTATTTTGCACAAATTTTCGGTGCAAAGAGAATGCTTTATACTAAGAGAAATTGCGAACTGGTTAATTGTAAGTTAAACAGCGATCTACATATGCCTTAAATCTAACTGCGTATACCCACTAAAGTGCACTAAGTGCGACCTACAATACATAGGCAGCACAATCAAAAACTGCATCAACGATACAAGGAACACACTCAGAATTCTTTTAGGTCCATTTTCAAACACACACAAGTATGCAAGTCACCTTACACTCGAGAGACAAGAGTTCTTGCAAGAGACAAGAATACTATAAATCTGCGCCTCAAAGAAGCAATCTTGATCTTCAAAATCAAAACAGCTATAAATAGTAAACTTGAAAAAGACGAACTTATGCAAATAATCTATTAATCCTTATTTTCCTAACAATCTTCTGTGCACTACCTAGTATATATTATAATTTACTGTTTACATGCCCTATACTATAGTAAACTTCTTTATTTTAATCAATTATGTACACTTTTAATCTTCTTACGTAACCTTGTCTTGTTTAATTAAATAGCCTTCTTCTCTGTATACATTCTGTTCATTCATATACACCTATAATTATACACATATACACACTTCATTTAATCCTATTACATCACCATATCATATTCAACCATTTGATAGCCTATCTCACTGTTTTTAATCATATTTTATCGCACTCGATAAGGGAAGTTTCTCTTCCGAAAATTTGTGTAAAATATACGGGTACGTATCATTTTGGCTTTTTCATTTAGTCTTTTCATTGTTCTCAGTTAATCCAATGAGGACGCAATCAGAATGAAAATATAATTGTGCCACATCGTTTTATGCAGTTGCTGTATTTAGTCTTATATTTATCTTTACACCAGGCGCACACCACTACGCCTGGCCGATCAATAACTCTGTAGTAATTATACTTACATAATTGCTTTAGAAGAATTATTTATGTAGCGATAATATTATTCGTAATAAATAATATATCACTCATTGTTTTAATGTAGCATATTTGTATTCATAATTCAATTTTTATAGAAGAAACTCAATGGATTAATTAATAATTAATGCTAATAATATTGTTGTTTATCA
>JAYRBW010041360.1:0-11654 GCA_036023295.1 Invenusta paracnida
TTTTGATAATTTTTACACTGGAATATCTTGGTACACAGGCCGGATTGATGATCTTGGTACACAAGCCGGCTTGATGATCTTGGTACACAGGCTGGCTTGATGATCTTGGTACACAGGCCGGCTTGATGATCTTGGTACACAGGCCGGCTTGATGATCTTGGTGCACAGGCCGGCTTGATGATCTTGGTACACAGACCAGATTGCTGAACAATTGGTGCGCAGGCTTGCTTGATGATCTTGGTACACAGGCCGGCTTGATGATCTTGGTACACAGGCTGGCTTGATGATCTTGGTACACAGACCGGCTTGATGAACTTGGTGCGCAGGCCGGCTTGATGATCTTGGTACACAGGCTGGCTTGATGATCTTGGTACACAGGCTGGCTTGATGATCTTGGTACACAGGCTGGCTTGATGATCTTGGTACACAGACCAGATTGCTGAACTTGGTGCACAGGTAATTGTGTAATTCCAAAAACATCAATTTCTGCAACTGTTATTTGATAGGTGGTCCATCGATATACTTTGAAATATCGTTTTGTAGTATTGTATTATTTAAAGTTGTAATTTGTTCTTTACATATATACAAGAATATATTGCTTTGACCTTTATTGAAACTTTTATAAGTTTTACGTCGAATCATGGTCACAATCGATCTGGTCACAATAAATATCAAGGGCGAAGTGGACGTACTTCACAATTGCTTGTTCCCCGTGATCTGGGTCACTTGATCCCACTTTGAGTGCATTATATGCAGATAATTGCGTTATGTTATAATAATAAATATTCTTAAATCAAAACTTGTTCCATTTAAATATATATTATACATATATTCTGAATATTAATTTATAAATAACAAAATTTCAGCCTGTCTCTTAGTTATCAGAATAAATTTACAATAACTTCAACCAATGATATATAAATAATGTATGTAGATGTAAATTGAATGCAAATTAACAAAAATTACATGAAGCCATTTAAGATCACGAAACTCACTTTATAGTTATAATAGCATCGATGATATTAGAATTTATGCGCATGCAATATATCATATTTTAGAAGAATACATTTGAAATGGAAATAATATAATATGTAACTTTCAAATAACTATAGGTACATCTTATTAATAACCATGACTAGTCATATCTACCTATTCTTAAACTCTAGGAATCCACAAGCATTTCTGATTTTTCAAAGCTCTGTCTTCTTTATTAGTTGAAGAATATAGTATTATTAAATAACTCATTTAATACAGTAGGGATTAAATTATAACGATCGTTTTTTTTCGCTTCAAATGTTTTCATTCACTTCTATTATAGAGAGATTTTGTCTTGTATTCTAAGAGAAAAGCAATAATTATGTTGTAAGATATTAATTATAACTGATCCTCTGTTAAAGTGACATTGATTATCATTATATTGCGCTTTGTGAAATGAGTACCCCAAATTAATGACGTATAATATCACAGATGTTATGTTATAAACAACGAGAGTTTTTCACTTGTTTGAAGAAGTAGGATTGTGGCCATAAATCAAAATCTTTAACAGAAAGTTAACTACCGTGTAATGTTGAAAACATATTCTTTTCATAAATCAATAATTTTCTATTTAATATAATTAATAAACAACATATTGATAACAATGTTTTAGCCATAGAGTCTTCAACGATGTTTCAACTCTAATGATATCAAATATACTACTATTTCGATACTAAAGTCTTCAATATAATATCCCTAATACAGTCACAGTATAAAAGTCATATATGGTAATGCTAAGAAAATATAGGTGCTTTAAAATATTAAAAAATAATCTGGTTTCAAAAACAATTTATAAAGAATATTTTATTCTACTTTATAAAAATACCAAATTAACGTACATTTTTTATTGAAATAAAACTATTTTCTACCGATCAAATTTACAACTTGATGCCTATGAAATGAATAAGAGTGGAAACTGTGATTTAAGGCATAGAAATAAATCAATATGATACAATACGTCGAACGGCAATCTCGACCATTCCTATTTAAAATATTGCGCATTTTACGATAACATATAATTTCAAAATATGCTTACTCATTTACATATAATTATATAAAAAAATTTAACATTACACATTGTAATTTTACGTTTTGTTATCATGGTAATTAAAAATATATACATTTTTACTTTTTGATTACACTTACTTTTACAGATAGCTACGTTTATCAAGTAAAGCAAAAACGGTTTTGCTCATGTATACTTGCAATATCAGTGCAGTCTACACAAAGACGTTTAAATATACTACCTAGACTAGATACAATAACAGAGACAAAATAGACGTAATTCTTCGGTTGACATCTCAGCCAATCAAAATCGGCTAACTATGCATATATATTATAAAATCGCGGCCATCGACAAACTTTTTTTATTATTTAAGTTATACTCCTATAAATTACATATGTTACAGCTGACATTCTGACGCATATGTCTATAATTTTACTTTTCATGTCAGTAGTTTATATCAGGTATATTTTTCCGTTTTAAAATCTGCCTGTCAAACAAAAAATCGATTCGAAACCGAAATTACAAATATTTCGGGGCGTGTCTAGTGTAGTATATTTAAAGGTCTTAAAGTATACAACAGCACAAAAGAACTACAAAAGAAAGGTTTCAGTGAGACAGTATGTTTTCACCTAATCAGGGATATACTTATATCTTTTCTGTGAACATAATACGTAGAAATTAAAAAGTTGATCATAATTGCAGACCAAAATCGCCTGCTAACTTAAGCCCCCAAATCCAACAGAAAAAAACCCCCTCGAAACAACTTTAATAGAGTAGTAATTTTTATTGCAACATTGAACTTCCACACATATCGAGTATGAAATCAGCAGGAATAATTAGTTACACGTAGATAAATACGGTAGAGAGCAATGGTACGTATGTAATACAAATTAATAATATGATACAATTAGGGGCATAGCCACAGGTGTATTGACTATACATGTTACACAGTAATACATACGTTAAGTTGCATTTTGTAAACTGATATGCCCCTTAACAGAGAAAGAGGGAAAGAGGGAGGGAGGGGGGGGGAGAGGGTTAGGTTGGCAGAAAAATTAATACAAAAAACACGATCTGCGAGTGCGATCTTTGCAATTTCAATTTGAACAATTCACTAACAACTATCACTGGAAAATCGATAACTATTGTAATCAATTATAATAGATCGATCAGCAGCGTGGGTACACTCAAGGACGTCTGGCGAAGATGTGGAATGAAAATTTATGAGATAAAAAAATGGTGCATTAAATGGCCCAATCATTGCCCGAATTCTTTGAAAACAAACGTACTGTTTAGCAACATTTCTGATGTAGTGATTTATGTACAAAAGAATGATCAGTGTATATTGATTTGGTCCATTAATCAAGCAGGAGTAGTACAGTTAAATAAACCTAAGAATTTTATGCTAAATAAAATGAGACACTTTTGCATATCGCATGTTGACTTTAAACACCTCATCACAGTATTAATCAATGATAAAATCAATAGAAAAGCTAAATGATAGCCCCCAATAGGTCAATGGCAAAGCAGATTGGTTTACCCTTAAATGAAATATACTGCAAGACACGGCGCTAACCTAGTTGTGATGTGCACAACCGCTGTTTCCCTCCCCACAACACTAGAAAAGTCAAGGTGACCCACCTAATGCTGCTACAACACGGATTTGAACCTATTCGAGGCGCCTTTATTGGGAGATAATGTTTTAATAAAAATTAAATAATTTATACATTTCTTTCTCTACAGGTCAATTTCTAAACTTTGTATCATTATATTAGCGTTGTTAAGGTTCTCAATAATATATATATTCAATAAAATAAAATAAAATAAAATAAGGATTCTTTCGATGATGGGAAGTAGAAAATTAATGAATGGCATCCAACATTTAAGAAATATCCAGAGGAAAATATGCATAATAAAGTCAAATGTCTTTCATACAATGAGTTTTAAACACACAAATTACAGCACTAGTAAGGGTTGGGATGAGGGGAGTATGTGATTATGCAAAGGAAGAGGGTGTGGAAGGGGGAGGGGTTAATAATCGTAAAATGTACAAACAACTAAGTAGGTCATCCTTGATTTCAGACAAACATGCCACTTAGTAGGACATTTAAAAAGTATTTTTCGAGAGAAAGAGAATGTGCAATTAATGGGAAATTGTACAATCTGGCCAGCACACGGGTATGTAATACTGCATGGGAGTAAGAAATGGTGTTTACAAGTGAGTAGGGCGGGAGGGAAAGTAGTTCGTTTCCCTCCTATAGAGAAAGGCTACAGTAGACAGTAACAACGCAGGAACCGATCTCCAGAACCAAGTGCTGCCATGGTAACACAATTTTAAAATGGAATAACAATTGTTTACATATTATATAAAATGTACCACTCCTGATTCCCATAAGAAATAATCATGAGCCAAATATCAATAACGCGTAAATTTCCAATAAAACTTAAGTTTTAACAAAATAATAAGAGTACAATAATCATTTACTGATGTAAAGATATTAACAAAAAGAAGGAAACTAAAGGCAAACTTGGGCTAATGAGTTAAAATGAGTAATAAACTAGAAACACACAATCGACTTCTATAATAACGATTAAAATTGATAATATAACTGCCTGTACATACGTGATATCCATTTCCCTCCCATCAATAAAAAAATCACTCTAAATCATAAACTTATCGAATCGTCCGGGCCGGTAAATTTGATGATACCATTTTCCCCCAAAAACCTACTCAACTAAGTATCGTCATCAACAATGATATAGAAAAGGATTTTTCAAGCACAGTGAGTAGTCCTAAATGCAGTGTTAACAAATGGCCAGTCAGGTCAGGTTAGGTCAGGTCAATGGGGAGGCTGCATTCGTCGCTCCATCATCAAATGCTGCAGAAGTTGGGGATCAAAGTGTCCCATAGCGGCAAGGTGCTGAGGCCCGCCAAAGCCCATATTTTGTCCACCCCCTGCGGCTGACAGAGCTGCAATTGCCTCGGCCTATTGGTTGAAGAAGAGGGAGGTGAGGTTAGTTATGAGTCGGAGGGCATCCCTCCCTTACTACTTCAATAAATGAAAGTATTCAACGAAATAGTATTAAACTTAGACACGTCTTTGAAACCACATAACGTAGTGTATTTTCGTACATGAAACCAACGCTGCTATTTTATTGCTTTTTATATCGTAGACACAATGCCTGTTATTTATTTTAATTCTTTACTATATCTGTGGGAATATCGCAAAAATAAAGAACTCCGGCTCGAGTTAATGAATTGAATGAATAATCTATTTAAAGTCTATTTAAAGTCCTAGTATATATTATGTATACCTATATCCTAATTACGTTATAATAGAGTACACACATTCTTGAATCTCGGGAGATTTCGAACAAAGGAGGGGATTATTCCCTTCCTTATTACAAAATACCTCATAACTAGTCAGTCAGTTCTATACAATTATAACTAATACAATATGTATTAACTCATGTATATGCTTAGAAATAACATCATGTACTGACATGAGAGCAATTCTCGTTTTTTTTAATAAAAACAGAATATTATATTGTGTAACCTGCATTAAGAACTCCCATTTTCCTGATACAGAACATTCTTTTTCTCAACAAACAAATAACGGAGAACAATATTACTTATTTCAATTAAGAAATCTATCAAATACATTAAGACAAAAGCAGCATATTGAGTTACTCTAATTAGTAAGTGCTTACATGCATGCATACGTCACGTAAGAAAATAGAGTTGAATAGAGTTGAGTACCTACAGATTACAAAGAAGTGAAATTAAAGTATATTTACGGTTTGACGAATAACTTGTGTAAAAATAAATTGACTTTTCAGTATTTTAACCATTATATTATTATTCATATCAAACAATAAAAAAAAAATGATTTCAATAAACTTTTTAAAGTCTGCAGTTTACACATACATAAAAAGAGATGTATATCTAGGCATTGGAACAAATCGAGAGATAACTACAAAAAGTCATCAAGTAGCATGAATTCTAGATCACACGACATTTTTTGATGCCAGAAAAACCGCTTTCCTTTGAAGGCCACGACAATAAGGAGAATCCGTTTTGCATTGTTGTATTCACTAAGATTAAAAATGCAAGCACGCAAACTTTCGCTTTTGACATGAAAAATGCATGATTGGCCTTTCCTAGTAACTCTGGAGTAATAGTATTACAGCTAAGCAAGAATATTATTAAGTGAAGAATTCTCTAGAAATATTGAAACGACATTTCGTTTTTAATCTAAAAAATACGAAAAGTTGTAAGCTGAATTGTTACTGAATTAGCTGTGCATTAATTAGAAAGTTGTAGTATGAACAATTTTGTTTAAAATATCTCAATGAAAAAAACAACAATACAGGACGCTAATAATCAAAAGTATATATTTCTTTAAGATCTTCTTTACTTTGTCTATATTTAAATATTTATAATTTTACAAGTCTTATAAACACATTATACAACTCTATTTCTAATATAAGACTAAAATATGCAGTGAATGTAATCTTTCGATCGATAAACAAGAGATGTTTTTAAATCCATATTTTGCCTACTACTAACCAAACACGTAAGTAGTCTACGACAAAATATTGTATCTAAATAATTACAATATTACAATAAACAACACAATGACAATTATTGGTCAAACCAGCATAAACAAACTCCCATTATAGTACAGGAAACAGTTACAATTTAGGGAAGTACAAGCCAATAAATCACCTGAGCCATTTGCAGATAGTGGGGATGGTGCATAAGCTCCGCTAAATGGTGCGGTAGACCATGCGGCTGCTGCACCTGCGTTTGCTGGGGGTGCGGGGGCTGGGGTGACCCGCGAATACCACCCACGGCGGAGTTGACACTCCCACCGCTTGCCGAGGACGAGGGGGGAGCCTGAGCCTGGCCACCGCCTGCGCTACCGCCGCGTCCACCCCCGGCGCTGCCAGCACTGGAGGTGTTGGGCATAATGGAGGGGATGGGTCCGCCGGCCGCCTGAGTGAGCGCGATCTCCCGGGACATGGCCGCCCAGGAGGGGTGCATGCCAGCTGCCGCGGGGTCTGCCACAGCGTGGGTGAAGGCATTGGAGCTCATTGGATGGCCGGGGGGTAGGCCTGCCCACTCTGATGGTTGTTGGTTGAACGGGAAGACTAATAGGATTGCAGCAAGGTTACAGAGACCAATCAGAGACATCTCATTCCTTTTAATTTGATGTCAACTATAGCCATTCGCTGTTCAGAAATCTCAATATTTATTGAAGCAAATTTCGAATGATATAAAACCGTATTACGAGGTTTACTGGAATCGTTACCAAACAATTTGATTTAAATAATAAAAGAAGATAATTCGTGGATAAAGCATAATATTATAATACCAAAAAGGGAAAACAAGCTACAGAGATGACATTAAATGGTCTCCATTAAATAAAGCCTTCCAAAAGTGAGGGAACACCAATATCGGGAGTAGCGTACGCACCTGCCATTCCAGCCTGGGTCATGAACCTCTCGATAAGAGCAGCCTGACTGACAGACACGGGCGGGAAGCCCCCACCGGGACCCCCACCCGGACCAGAGGCGCCTCCTGCCCCACCGGGATGCAGAAGACCAGCGGCAGCAGCGGCCTGTTGGTGGTGGCGGGCAAGTAGAACCTCGCGTTGGTGATGCTCTTCCAGGCGTTTTATCATCTCAATGTCGTTGGCTGCGGGGATTGACAAGAACGAGGGGCAGACAGACTATGCTAAAGAAAGGGTGCAAAAAAGGGGAGTATTTTCCTAATCTACAAACATACGATGCATGAATCCAAGTGACTGCTGCGCCGCTGCCGCTTGTGCCGCCTGAGCAACCGCCGCTGCCGCCTGTTGATGCTGTGCCACAGCAGCCGCTTGGGCCGCGGCAACCTGCTGTTGTTGTTGCTGCTGTTGGGCGACCGCAGCTGCAACCTGTTGGGCAGCAGCCGCCTGTTGCACCGCCTGTAGACGCTGGAGGTGTTGCTGGTGCTGTTCGACGGCGGCATGGGCGGCTAGGCTACCGGCGGAGGGGTGCATGCCGGGGTGGCCGCCGGGGAAACCATGCGGGAACATGCCGGGACGGAGGAGCTCGTCTGAAGTAGTGTAGGAGGGAGAAAGAGAACACAATTCTTTAGCTTTAGCACAGTGCAATCAGTCATGTTACTTACATAAATTGCACATTAATATTATTATCACTATTATAGTTCTAAGCTGTCTTTGTATGTCTTGAAGGTCAAAACTATCAAATATTGTTGCATATTTTGTGAAACGGTTGCATAATTACGCAATACTAGAAGCGTGTTACAGCCGCAGGTCTACAGGTTTATCTAGAAGAACACATTTCATGAAAAATACATTGCTTCTTGATATCGTCCTATATTAAGTAGTTTGGGCAGCAAATTCTTGTGTGAAAAGTGCAATTAATTATGATCAGTATTAAAACATACTCACGGAATCATACTAAACAACATACCCACCATCGATAAATCGAAAGAATATACTTTCCCGCATCAACGGAGCCGAACACAGCAAGACGTAGCTATATAGTACAATACAATTCTTCCTTGACACAGGTAAAAGGGGTAAAAACACATTTAAAATTTCCTTTATGCTCAAAACTGCAAAAGAATGCGTCGTTACTAGATATCAAGGCAGCCAGGGCACAAATACAAGACTGTGCCTTGGATGAATGATTCAAATGGGAATACGAAAACTATAAAGGAGAATCAATCGATGATAAAAGAATGCTTTTAGCCTCAATTGAAATAAAGATGCTGGGTAAATATTGATACTACGAGGCTGGGAGATTGGTGTGATAATCATTGCGACATACAGAACACAAATCCACGAATCTAGATCAAACAGGATATGACAATTATAATTAACTAATGTCATAAATATCAATTCTCTCTTTTATTAGAATAATATGTTCGGATGAAAGGGGATAGTGTTATTAGTAAGTAAACAAAATGGAGCCAGCGTAACAATATACCTACAACTAAGTAGTAGTCGAATAACAGGGAACAACTGGCATCTATCACGAGGCAAACAATATTATTCTAAATACGATCAAACAATGGAAATAACGCTAACCGATTGGTAAATAGAATCGTGTCACGTATAAAGACATGTAAATGTTATACATAACAACCCTTAAAGAGTTACATAACTTAAGTCGGTTCGAACACCGGTACATACTCTTGGCTTTAATAAACTGCTTTACGCTGTAAGCATTGAGCAATTAATGATCGATTGATTAGTTGATGCCTTTGACGACCAATTAATTAAGATGTGTCCCAACTTACTCATGACGTGCTGTGAGGGATGCGGCACTCCCGAAAAGTAGGACGAGGGAACCACTCCTCCACCGCCAGTAGCCGGGCGTTTAGGGGGCGCTGGAAGGTTGGGTGTAGAGGCGGGCCCTCCACCGGCAGAAGAGCCGCCGCCACCACCACCACCACCACCACCACCGGAGGACCCTCCACTTCTGTTATGTTGTTGCTGCTGCTGCTGTTGTTGAGCCGCAGCTGCCGCGGCTGCCGCGGCAGAAAGACTGGAAGCCGACGAGGAGGATGTCAGTTTACCGCCACCGCCGCTACTATTTCCTGCTGCTGCGCTCTGCTGTTGTATTGCGTGCAGGTTATGGTGCTGTTGTTGTTGCTGCTGCTGCTGCTGCTGCTGCTGATGGAGGTGTTGCAGGTGTTGCTGGTGCTGTTGATGGGCGTGGGCCTGGGCAAGGGGGTGGTCCAACGATGACACAGGTGGGTGGCCCAAATGGTGCGAATGATGATGGTGAGATCCTGATTGTTGCTGCTGTGCGGGGGGCAGAGAAGGCACGCTCGATGTGCCGGTAGAGGGAAGTGCCGAGGAGGTCGAGGACGAGGTGATTGAAGGCGAGTTGACGCCAGTTTTCGTTGGTATAGTAGAGGAGTCCTGGGGAGGAGAGGGGAAAAAGGGAGGGAAAGCGCCTTGTTATCGATCGATTGATTAGTCAGAAACGTAGGACTTAGCAGAATTACAAATAAGTACATACAAGTAATAACATAATATTATAATAAAACACATTAAAAAGAAAATAGAACGTACTATGCACTGTAACTTTGTATAGTTAATAGTTATTACTATAATTTTGTATGTCTTTATTCTCAAATACTTGATATCGCGCGCCTCTAGCACTATTAATTCATACAAAATTGTGTTCCAAGATACCTGGCTACCTAACTAGGTGGCTAGGAGAAAATGACAATTAAAATCGATATAAGAAGAAAAACCAGTGTAAAAATTGACGGTGTATATTGTATTAATTTATGAACTGCAGCCAAAAATAAATCGATATTAGTCACAACTAACAACGACTCGTATGAGGTGGCAGAAATAAAAATTTGAGAAGAAGAATTCGTCAACACAGACAGCTAAACAAACAAGAACTACATAATTACAAATCTAAGAGTAAAGTAAGCTTCTTTTGTACAACATGTTGCATAAGTTCCAATACGACATGAACAAATAGCAAAAGCTTTAATAGAATATAAATGTTAGACTTCAAACGACTGTATTCTCGGTAGCAAAACAACCGATGACCTTGAAACTTTGGAACCAACTGGAAGCCATCACTCGGAAGTCAAAATGCCTTAGCAACGGGGAGAAACATGGCCATTATTCCTAACTATATTATATTAATAGTTAAACAATAATGATAATAATTGTACAAAAAATGCAATAACTAAAGTTGCAGTAAATCCCTATAAGTAACACCGCCATAAAACAACCACAACTGCATTGATGGCATTCAGGCTATTCCAAAATGTCAAGGTCATCGATCGGTTGCTTAGTTACTGATATACAGTTCTTTGAAGTTTGCACTTTCTAATCTATGTAGTTGTAGAATAGCGCTCTCTCACAAACAGAAACTCAGCCTGCCTCACCTTTGGTTCCGCCAGCTTGCGTCTCTGTTCGGCGGTGATGTTAGGATTGGGCCGGTAGACGAGGTCCGTACGGGAACACGTGTTCTGTTGGCGCTCCCAGACACGAACGAGGACACTGAAGTTGGACCGATGGTGCTCCCTGCAAGTAACACAAAGGGGGAATGCCAATTCAATTATTTATCGATACATATGAGTAAGGTACTGTCAGGTCTACATAATATTGACATTTTATCGGGAAATACATTTTCTACATAAAATCTATCTTTTTAGAATAATCGCTGGAATTGTTACAAATAAAAGCATGAAAAAAGTCTTACCCATCACTAGGTAACGAAATAAAAGCGCAGATTTAAAGTGAAAAGCAACGAGTTTTATTTCAAGCAAAACACGAATTTCGGAGGCCATTTGCCAAATTTGTTCCTCATATGCAAGACTACCTCTATGCCAAATGTGTCCCTCATATGCTAGACTACCTCTATGCCAAATGTGTCCCTCATATGCAAGACTACCTCTATGCCAAATTTGTTCGTCATATGCAAGACTACCTCTATGCCAAATTTGTTCTTCATATGCAAGACTACCTCTATGCCAAATGTGTTCCTCATATGCAAGACTACCTCTATGCCAAATGTGTTCCTCATATGCAAGACTACCTCTATGCCAAATGTGTTCCTCATA